>VSMD01074546.1:0-284982 GCA_008750895.1 Mirza zaza
TGGCCACTTTACTGTGCTATTGAACATTAGAATTTATTCTTCCTACTTAACTGCAATTTTGTACCCATTAACCAACCTCTCCCTATCCTCCTCTCCCCCTCCCCACCCCCACCCTCTACAATTCTATTCTCTACTTCTATGAGCTCATTTTTTTTTAAATTTTTAGCTCTGACATATGAGTAAGAACATGCAGTATTCATCTGTCTGTGCCTGGCTTATTTCACTTAACATAATGCCCACGAGGCTCATCCATGTTGCTCTGAATGAAAGGATTTCCTTCTTTTCTATGGCTGCATAGTATTCCACGTTTTCTTTATCCTTTCACCTGTCGATGGACACTGAGGTTGACTCTGTATATTGGCCTTGTGAATCATGCTGCAGTAAACATGGGGCGTGGCGCAAGGATCTCTTTGCTACCCTCATTTCTTGTCCTTGGGATAAAATACCCAGGAGTGGGAGTACTGGCTCCTATGGCAGTTTTATTTTTAGTTTAGTTTAGTTTTTTGTTTTTTGTTTTTTTCCAAACTCCATTTAAAACTGGAACGTTAGAGGATCTTCCTAGACTGCTCAAACCCTACGGGCAATGCTAAAACGAGCAAAGCTTTACCCTGGGACTAAACCTTCAGGGTGACATAAAGCTCCGAAGGGACTTCAAACAAAGCACATTTAAAAAAAAAAAAAAAAAAAAAAAGAATGTAGTGGTGCACCATGGAATAAAACGGTTTACTTGGGTTCTTGATCCTTGGCAAAAGGCACACCTCTGGGCCCCGAGGCAAAAGACTCACCCTTTTCATTAGCTCACGGAAGACCCCGGCCGCCCACACCCTCCGCACTCTGACACGGGCCGGTAGGGATCGCGGGGTGCCCGGCCCCCACGTGGAGACAGCCGAGGCCCCCGCCTTCCACCTGCGCGCCGGCGGCCCGCGCAAGCCCCCTCTCCTCGAATCTTTCCATCTCCCGTGCTGTCGCCCGAAATGCATATTGCCGATTATTGCCATAATTTCAGGGATCGAAAGGGACGAAGGTCCACAGGCAGTTAATTCGCTCAGTTGCACACGACCGTGACGCGCGGGTGCACGGGCCTTCCATGTATTGTATTTAACCCATTTTTTTTTTTTTTTTTTTTTTTCCGAGTTGGGGACGCGTTGACCGGGGCCGACTGGCCCGACTGCGCGGCAGCGGTCCCGGGTCGCGCCCCAGGCTCTGTCCCTGAGTCAGGCCGGAGGGAGCACCGCGAGGCGCCGGGGGGCTCGGTTCTCCTTCGCGCTCCCTCCCGGCCCCGGCGGGAACTGGAGCTCGCAAGCTGGGCAGGCTCGTGGCCCGCCCGGCCGAGCCACGCCGGAGGGCAAGGGCCAGCCCTGGCCGTTCCTTACCCTGGGCGCACGGGGGCGCTAACGCCTCGAATGGCTGCCGAGAAGGCGGCAAGGCGACGCTCTCGCCCTCGGGACGTCGGCGTGCCCACGTCCTCACGGCGACGCGCGCCCCGACCCGGAAGCGCCGGCGTCACGTGGCGCGGCGTGGGCCGCTGCCTTGGAAACGCAGAGCGCTCGCGCTCCCGGGCCGGGGTCTCGCGGCCGGGAAGGGGGACTGCTTCCAGGTCACGATGCTGTGTGCCCGGAGGCTGGGCGGCCTGGGAGGCCGAGCAGCGGCTCCGCGGCCGGGGCGGGCGGGCCGGGGCATCCTCGGAGCCGGGATCCGGGCCCGGAGGGTCAGCACCACCTGGTCCCCGGTGGGCGCCGCGTTCAATGTCAGGCCGCAGGGCCGCCGCCTGGACCTGTTCGGCGAGCGCCGGGTGAGCGGCGCGGCCGGGGCCGTCCTCGCTGCCCCGAGCTAGGCAGGGCCTGTGCGTTCACACGCGCTATCAAGTTGCCTTTTTGCAAGGACTCACGTGCCTTCAGTAGTGGAGTAGTCGTTTCGTTGATGCCCGAAGTTCCACCACTCATTAATTTATTATTTCACAGCGTTGGGCTTTCTTGTGTTTCTTTTAAAACTCAGAGCTGTTGAGTCTGATTTCCTGCAGTGCAGCGGAGTTGATCACTTTTCATTTCTCACCCCAGGAAGTCCCTAGACCGAATTCTTTGGTTCTTATTTCTGTTTCCACCCTGCTTAGCGTGGTGTGTGGCAGTCAGTAGGCGCTCAGTCATTATCGACTCGAATGAGCGGAAGATGAAAAGAAGGCAAACTCGGAAAGAACTTAACCTGATGCCTGTTCTGCTTTGCGTTTGTAGATTTTGTTCATTTTAGGTTTAAGGGTTACTTTTATTTTTGCCTTTTAAAATTTCTTGGTTGTACCCCTGCCTTTCCTATAAAGAAGAGACTAGGTTATGGTTGCAGTGAGCTCAAGGGTGTGTTTCTTATTTTGTCACCATCATTAGCTTTGTCTATGTAAAAAATGTTTTGTGTGAAATTTGTTACACCAGCTGCCGTAAGAGCCCACTCTTAATGTTGGTGTAACATAGTTGGTATTTTGAGAAGGAGAACTACCTGTAGGTATTTGGGTTGATAAAATATAACTAATTTTAGCTTTATTACTTTTTCATTTGTGCATTATGATTTTAGGCACTGATAACAGATTTTCAAATTTCTGAATTGGTTTTGCCTAAAAAAAAAAAAAAGTTTATGAGCCTTTTTAGCATTACTTTAGAGCAGGCATCCTCAAACTACGGCCTACAGGTCACATGCGGGTGTTTTTTTGCCCTTTTGTTTTTTTACATCAAAATAAGATATGTGCAGTGTGCATAGGAATTTGTTCATAGTTTTTTTTAAACTATAGTCCGTCCCTCCAACGGTCTGAGGGACAGTGAACTGGTCCCCTGTTTAAAAAGTGTGAGGACCCCTGCCTTAGAGTCTGAGAGTTAGAAATCCTAAGAGCAGGATGGGGAGGTTTTACTGGGAAGTAGAAATAGCCTGTGCTTGCATCAAATTAAATCAGTGTAAAGATTAAATTTATTTTTGGTCCTGATTCTACTCTACTCCCACTGTCTTTCATTTATTTTCTTCAACTTGTATTTTGAAGAGAGGTTAACAGCTTAACTTCATACATTCCTTCTTGTAGAAGTAGTAGGCCTTATAAGGCTTGAAGTTATACCTGTTGGGGTTTCCAAAAATCTATATGTAAAACACCTACAAAGTTAATTTATAACAGTTAGCATCTGCTCCATTCATTTGTTTCCTACGTTGAGTTAGACATTATGTTGGTTAGCTGGTTAAAGAAAAGGAGGACAGGGCTCCTGCCTCTAGGAGTTCACCTTCTCAGGAGAGAAGACTTTCAAACAGAAATCATTTAAAATTTAATAATAAAGAAGGTAATAATAAGGAAGTATGGAAAAATGTGAGCTTCAGAGATATACAGGGCAGGTTCAAATTCTGGCTTTCCCACTATTAATTCATGACCTCAAACATGTTTTCTTCTGACCTCTTAAAGCATGTTTTCTTATCCATAAAAGGAGAATTATGTACAAAGTAACTGGCACATTTCATGTCATACAGTAGATGCATATTAAATGGTTTTTTCCCTGCCTCCCTGAGTACTCTAACAAGTATATTTGAACTGGTACAAGAGGATGATCATTCCCATTAGATTAGTGATTTTTATTTTTCTCAAGATATTGAAATGCCTTTGGAAATATAAAATTTGCTGCCAGTTCTAGCCTATGACGTGGTTTAGTATGTTCACTAAATTTTTCTGACATGTCTATGTACTTGATAATCAACTTATCCACACTATTTTATAGTTGTAGAATAATTGGTGCTATGTCCTGAGGTCTTACTCTATATCAGACATTCTCCTTAGTACTTGACATATACTTTCTAACTTAGAACCTCTATCCACACTGTGAGGTATATATTGTCATTTCCATTGTACCTGCTGAAAAAATTGAGGCCTAGGAGGAGAAATAAGTTGGCTGGGATTATAAGCTAATACTAATAATGATAGCTAATATCTTATAAATGCTTTCTGTGTGGCAAGGATTATTATTTTTTTAAAACATATATTATCTTGTTTAATCCAGCCACTCTGAGTTAGATTCTGCAGTAGTGATGGAGCTGGATTTTGAACCCCTACCATTCAATTTACGTTTTTTAGAAAATAATTAGAAATTGAAGAAAAATTATATTCTTAAAGCATTTTTAGTCTAATTTATGGGGAGCAGTATGGAGAGTGTGAAAGTGGTGTCTGTGGTGACAGGTATATTAAATGATTCAACAATGAAAACCAAGATTTCCTTTATGAAAAAAGTATTTTTAGTTAATACAAAAGCAGTTATAAATTGGACATGTTTTTTGGTTTTAAGGGTCTTTTTGGTGTTCCTGAGCTCAGTGCCCCAGAAGGATTTCATATCGCACAAGAAAAAGCCTTGAGAAAGACAGAATTGCTTGTGGAGCGCGCATGTTCCACCCCGCCGGGGCCCCAGACTGTATTCATTTTTGATGAGCTCTCAGATTCCTTGTGCAAAGTGGCCGATTTGGTAAGAAGCTTTAAGACTTGAAACTACCTCTCTTTGAAGCTATTATAATTTAAGTGACATTTATTCTTTGTTATTTAAGATTAATGTTAGACTATAAGGTTAAAAGTGTCTGAACCTATTTGAGATCGGTTAGGTATCATTTGTTATGATGAAGTACCATGTTTCCCCGAAAATGAGATCTACCCATAAAATAAGCCCTAGCGGGATTTCTAAGCATTTGTGCAATAGAAGCCCTACCCCGAAAATAAGAAATAGTGATGAGCGTGGCTATGCATAGTATCTGCACGATCCATGCATTTCGTCTCGGAGCGGTAAAGACGACGAGCAGCCCTTCTCATCTGTCCTGTGAGAGCTCTATTGCTCGACATCAGAGATTGGGGACAATTGTTCTAAAGGAAATAGAGTCGCAAGAAATTCAGGATGGAATTAGGGGGTTGGAGAGTTATGATGATGTTCCAAAAGAAGACGATATAACTATATTTGAATAAATGTAGATTGTTGTACTGTACTTAAAAAAATAACACATCCCCTGAAAATATGCCCTAGGGTGTCTTCTTGAGGAAAAATAAATATAAGACCCTGTCTTATTTTTTGGGGAAACATGGTATGTCATTAAGAATGGGAAACATGTACAGGAAAGGTGACATTTAGAACTTGTACTTTAATATGTATATTTAGTAAAATACATATGTAACATGTAATAAAAAGAGGATTAGTAATACAGCAAAGATTCTTTGTTTGACAAAGGTTCTTCATTTATGAAAGCTTCTAACAAAATTCTAATAGAACATTTTATGTGTACATTTATAACAAAATTCTTCTTTTTCATAAGAAGTGTGAAACCAGTTTTTATAAATCTTTTCAGGAATGCCTTTTCTGATTAAAAACAAAGTTTTGACATCAAACTTTATTAAAGATTTTTTTAAAAAAAACATTTTAAAGTTGAAATAGAAGTATACCTGGATCTCTTTACCAAGAAGCCCATTGGTGAGCATGATTTTCTATCAGCCCACAAGAGCCAACTCTTAATTGCTCCTAACAATGAAAGCAATTACTGGTGCACATAATCCAAAATAGTGATCATTCATGATCCTGTCTGTGTGGTATTGGACTATATTTTTCCTCACATTCATTCAACGTTAAGCACCTACTATATGCCAAACACTAAGCACTGAGGCTATAGTCACGGGTAAAACAGACCCAATCTCTGACTTCATGTAGTTTATATTCTGGTGTTAACTCCCTTTTTAGATCTTACAAGGCCATGGGCCCTGGTAAGAGGTTTCCCTGGATGAGCTGAGATAACCTCAGCGTATCTCCATTTTCAGATGAGGGAATAAAGGCCCTGGGTGTTGAGGGGAGGCAGCGGTGAAGTGACATGCTGGATGTCACATAGCCAGTGTGTGGTGCAGCTGGGCTAGAGGTCTAGGCAGTGTGGCTGTCAAGTTCCAGTTACCATTCCAGGGCTGGCTGCTTGGGTCAGACGAACCTTTACCTGGAGAAGTTGGAAAGTTAGTTAGCCTCCCCATCTTTTAAAATAAGTATTTGTGTATTTTCAAAATTATCATACAGTAAAATCATACAGTTCTATGAATTTTAACTCATGTATGAATTTGTATAACCACTACCATAATCAGGTTACAGAGCTGTTCCATCACCTCAAAAAGCTCACTTTGTAGTCACACCACCCCTCCCCTCTCACGTCTGACAACACTAATCAGTTCTCCATCCCCATATAATAGTTTTGTTTTTTCTAGAATGTCATAGAAATGGAATCATATATTCCTTTTGAGACTTCTTTCAGCCAGCATAACACTTCCCTATTTTTGTTCTTTCTGCTTTTGCAGAAAATTTCCTTGAGTTGAACAGTAGTAACACCTTACAGATATCACCATAAGCTTCCCAGTTTTAAGGAAACTGATAAGGTGTCTTATTTTAAAGGGTTTTCCATGACAGTGAAATTGCAGGCTCTGGGTGGTCAGTTCTGTTTTACTCGCCTGTGTTCTGTCCTTCCAGTAAGTACAGAGGAGATGTTTTTGGGGTGATGAAGGAGCTATGGCCATGCACTGCCAAAAGAGAGATCTTGCACCTCCTCTCCCTGATTGTGTCACTGAAATCTGAAAAGGAAAATGTATGTCAGTAATGTCACTTGGGAATAATCAAGTACAGTCAGCCTTCTATGTCCAGGGTTCTGCACCAACCTCAGATCAAAAATACTTGGGGGAAAAAAACACATCTGTACTGAATGTGCACAGACTTTTTTTTTCATTAGTCCCTAAACAATACAATACAACAACTATTTATGTACCATTTACATGGTATTAGGTATTATAAATAATCTGAGATGATTTAAAGTATTCATAGGTTGTATCCCAATACGGCACCATTTTATATCAGGGACTTGAGCATCCTCGAGTTTTAGTATCCTCAGGGAGGTCCTGGGACCAGTGCCCCACAGGTACAGAGGGACGGCTGCGTTGGCTTTGGCAGTCGGAAGTCCTAGAATTCACGGTGTGTTTGTTGTCTTAGTCTCTGTTTTAAATAGTGTTCTAGGATTTTTCCCCCCCACATTTTGCTTTTGCTCTTCACTAAAAGAGTTTAACTTCTCTGCCCTATATCTTGTCCTAATTTTAAAGTTTTTTTGTATATATGATGAATAGTAGTATCTTATTCTGAAAACTTAAACTGTAATGTGATTTATATATGTTACTCTCTGGAGAAAGAAATTCAAAGATCCTTCTTCCTATTTGAATTTTTAAGATATTACCTGGAAGTAAGATCAGTACCATTATAAGGCAATAGTTTTATAAACTATAAACTATTTCTCACCAAATAGTCATTCTGTTTTGCTTTCTTTTTCTTTTTAAATACAGTTGTTATGTAATGGAACTGTTTTCATCATCACTATTACAAATCAGTTTTTAAAATGTATGCTGGAGTTTTAAATTTTCACATTGAACATAAATTCTACAACATAGAGATTATTAATTTACAAAAAATGTAAATTTTACATAGATCATTTTTCAGGTTTGTTAGTACTAATGTCATATTATTGTTACCTATTGTTACAAATGTATCAACCTATGGATTTAAATGTTTTTGTATTAAAAATTATTTGATAATAAAATTAGGAAATTTTATCTTGTGGTGATTTTATTTCATATTGTAGTCATACATATCTTCTTGAAGAATAAAGAAAATAAATAGTATTTCATAGTTGCCCTGCATTTTTCTTTTGCAATGTAGTACACATGTAAAATAAAATCTAATTTTGTATGATTTCATCTTTAAAAAAAATAATTCTCAGTTTAATTGTGATGGTTAATGTAGCAACAGCAGTAGTAGTTGTGTACCATGTTACGTAGGGGCTGTGAATTCATATTTCATTAAAAGGGCTATAAAGACAATGTGCCTTTGTTTTCTGCACAAAGACTAGAATGTAGTTAAATTGGTTTTGAAACTATACTATGTGTTTATTTAAAAAAATAACCTCTAAGAGTCGTTCTCTGGAGCCAGGTTAAATTAACATGTGAGAACCATATTACAAAGAATTTTAGTTAGAAAATTTTAGAATATTTGAAACCAGTGCCTGCTATTTTGAACTGAATATGCTTGGCGTGTATATTTGAAGAATATGCTTGGCGTTTATATTTGAAGGAGAAAAACTTTTCTGAAATAAAGTTAGTAAAAGTATTTTATTTGGAATGAGACAAACTTGGCTTTAAGGAGAAACCGAATCAATAAGTGTTCAGGAAGAAGCTTCTTTACCTTTCTCGTTTAGGGAAAATTCAGTCATGGAAATGCGCGGGTCAAGCCAAATGGCGCATTTTAAAACACAGGTTTCCATTTTCGCCCTCGGATCCTGGAAGAAAGCTTCCCATCAAATTCCCTTTTGGTTTTGTCTTTCCCCTTTATTAGGCTGATTTTGTGAAGATTGCACACCCTGAGCCGGCATTCAGAGAGGCGGCGGAAGAAGCTTGTAGAAGCATCGGCACCATGGTAGAGAAGTATGTGCTGTTCCCTCCATTCCAGCGTTGGGTGACTTGATTTCACGGACTTGTGCTGTGGCAGTTTTGTCCACAGCGCTCCCAGCAGGGTGGGAGGTGGTGTGCGAGCAGAGGGAGGGCTGGAGGGCAGGCCGTGAACGCTGGGGCTTGGGGCTAGATATTTACTGTTCTCTCAGTTGGTTCCTTGTCTGTAAATGGGGCAGTCAAGTTAACGCTGCCTCTTAGAGTCGCTGCTGTGCGGATTAAATGAGGCAGATGCAAAGGGATTGTGCAGTGTCAGGCATCTAGCAAACATCGGTGTCCCTGTTACCGACATTATTGTTTAACCTTAGGGGAGAGTTTTTTCACATGTTAGTAGCAAGCTGGGGAGTAAGTAGATTATCGCTTGATTAAATTGCTGTTGCACGGATGGCTGTGGGCCAGGGGGCGAGGAGCCAGAACGGCCCATGGACCCTGCCCCCACAGTCCCTGTCGAGCTGGGATTAGGGGAGTCTAGGGAGACTGTAAAACCCTGTGGGAGGGCCAAGGCAGGCTGCTGGCTGAGGCTAGGGTGGAGTGAGGGATTTTAAAGTGATTCTGAGGTAAATGTAAATGTTTTTAAGCCATTTATGAGAGCTCCATAATGCTTGCTGAAATAACTTAAGGGTGGTCAGTGCTATGTTCCAAAGCACTTAGGTGCATGGCACCATGCCAGGCAGAATAGAGAGCTGGGGAGAGTCCCAGCTTGCCTGGTGGGAATGTACTGTGGGCAGGACTATTTCAGACACTAGAAGTTGGAGGAGGAGGAGGGTGCCGGCTTCTCCAGTTAGATGTGGCTTCCCGAAAGACGTTCAGGATCTTCCAGCTGCTGCTTTTCCCTGGGTTGAGCAGCATCTGCTCACTTTGGCACAATCCGTGTGACTTTATCCCTTGAGGGAAGGGATAAAACTCTTCACAGCGCAGACAAGCTGCAGGTGCTCGCCCTGGGGACCCGTTGGGAGAAAGAGCTAGTTAGAGCAGCCGTGCTCTGAGCCCTGTGCCCGCCAAATTGAGGTGCAGGTCTAATGGATGGCACTCTTCATTTTGTGGGAAGACGGCAGGGAACCGCAGTTGGTAGCGATGTGGTGTCGGAGCGTCTGTGATCTTCACTCGGCATGGAAGAGCGCTTCAATCTATTCAAAGTCAAGTCCTAAACCAGCATGCATAGCCTCTCCTAAGCTTTGCTCTGTTTCTTCTAAGCACCGTGGCACATTTTCCTTTCATCTAACTGAATCATACCTTAGCTAACTTGTTCAGTCGATGTTTGAAAAGTCAGGATGATTTTAGGTCCATATGGAAAATTGATTTAGTTTCCAGTAGTAGTGGAAAAAAAGGCTAAAATTAGGTGCAGTTGCTGAGAATTAACGCCAAATGTAAACTAAAGTATAGACTTTATCTCAGAGTCTTCCAACATAAAACGCAGTGGGAGATGTGCTTGCGTTTCTGGAGTGGGAGCACCGTGGGCCTCCTCTAAGTGGCCGTCCTCCCGCCGCGGTGAGGCTCTGTGGGCGAGTGGGTCAGGAGGGGGCGGGCACCACGCTTGCTTTCTTCCTGACCCCTGGGAGCCTGGCCCTTCTTGGTGAGTGCTTTTTGATTGGTGGTGACTGCCTCAGTGTCCTTGGTGTTCTAGAAGGCCCTTGAGAACAGTGGCAACAGAAACCCTTTGATTTATATAAAACTTCAGCTTTTTTATTGTGAACCGAGGAACCAGACCATCCTTGAGTTCCTGAGTAAGAAGAACTGGTGGATACTTCTTATAACCTTGTCCCTCCCGGAGGGTCCACCAGGCCGGGGATGGATTGTATCTAGACCCAGCTCACTGTTTGGCTCTGAGTTCCAGGGCTTTCTGGCATCTTTGGAGGAGGGACTGGGTTCCTGCCAGGGATCCTGGGGGTCTGGCTGAGGCCAGTGCTCAGCTGTGGGCCCTGTGCTCCCCAGCTCTGGCTAAGCGCAGGCCGCTGCCACCACCATCTCCCAGTTGCTATGGCTCGTTTAATCTTCATGGCAACCTCACATCTAAATCATTTGCCCAGGGTCCTGGGCCAGTAGCAGGGCCAGTCTTGATCCTGGCTCCAAAGCCGTGTGGCTCCAAAGCCACGTCCCCAGCTCTCCCTGATGGTGTGGGCAGCCACTCTCACCCACGTGAGCACAGCTAGCCCATGCGCTTGAGTGCTCAGTTCAGGACTGGGAAATCTTTGTGTTTGCTCATCCTCCCCCCCATCGTCACTCCTTTCCTTTTATTAAAAAAAAAAAAGCCACACAAACGGGCATTGGCATATTGATGAAGGGAGCTAGCTCTCAGATCACCCATGACCGCATTCCTCCCCTCCCCACTTCCCTATCTACTCTTCCTGCCCCAGCTGTTGACTGTGGATTTAAATTTATCTGTTCACCTTCCAGAACAGTTAGTACCTCGACGATTTTTCTAACAGACCGCCTGTCCCTATACTGAATAGTTCAGTTTCTAAAAATGGTTATGCTGTTCCTGGTCCAGATGAAGAACTAAAAAAACCACTCTAACTTTTGGCCTCTGGGAATGTGTATGCTACAATTGAAACCATTCATTTGATGTAAAGTTAAAAATAAGGTATTAGGAAGTAATTTAATTTTTTATTTGTACCTTTTCTAGGTTGAACACAAATGTGGAATTATATCAAAGTTTGCAAAAGTTACTAGCTGATAAAAAACTTGTGGATTCCCTTGATCCAGAAACCAGGTACTCACTCATTTCTTTGCACTGGTTATGACTGTGTCTCCAGAGGTAAGGTTGGGAGACTCCACCCAGGGCCTCTGCACTTGCAGGCCCCTGTCTGGCATGTTCTTCCACAGGTATCTACATAACCCCTGCACTTTCTCTAGGAGTCCACTCAAATGGTGTTTCCGCCAAGACCTTTCCACCAGGTCACATTCCATCGTCTTACCCTGATTTATTTTTCTTCATAGCCCTAAGCACATCCAGCATTATGTTATCTATTTGTTAATTTGTTTATCACCTCCATACCTCACTAGACTGCAGGCTCCTTGAGGGCAGGGACTTGCTTTGTTCACTGCTGCATCCTCAGCACCTCCAGCGTTCATGGCATATGATACGCGCTTACCCAAGGAATGAGCTCCTATAAGCAGTTGATAATTACACTCTGCTGAGTTCCATGATTGATACCATCAGAAGACATAAGCAAATTGCTTTTATTTATTAAATGGATGTCAAGATCCTTCTAATGATTTGCTTTGGTTCGTTAGATCTGTGGTCCCTAACCCCTCGGCGGTAGCCTGGTACCAGTCTGTGGCCTTGCTAGGAACCAGGCCGAGCATCACTGCTTGAGCTCTACACCATACACCCCTCTACCTACTCCTGGTCTGTGGAAAAACTGTCTTCATGAAACCAGTCTCTGGTGCCAAAAAGGGTGGGGACCGCTGCATTAGATTACATTTATTAATCTAAATTGAAAGGGCCTGATTTTTAAGTCAATACATAAGAATATTTGATTTGGACCTCAGATATCTCATTCCTTTGCTAAATTTATTTATTTATAAAATAAGTATAGTAGGGTTTGTCATAAATCTGCCTATAAAGTATTCATATCATCCTATAGAGATTAATTTGTTTTTCTTACCCATTTGTACCTGTTTTTTATTTGTGGGATACATCCTTTGACAACTTGACTCTCTTTCCTGCTTCCTTCTCCTTTTCTGTCTCCATTTGGGGCTTGTGACCCCAAGTGAAGCCGTGTTCTACAGGTTCCAGTTAATCAAATCTTGCTGTTTATCTAATGTGTGCATACTGTGCCATACAAGTAGCACAATGGGGCTCAGTTTTTGAGGGGTTATTTTTACCTGACTAGCAGATATGCAGGTACTTTGTCTCATTTCATTTCCTTGCCCCTGATGCTCAGGTGATCAGCAAGGCTAGCTATGTCATCAGAGTAGTCACTTTCATTGTAAGTTTAGGCTTGGGCATTATATCGCCTTCATTAGCAAAGCAAGTAAAAGTTGAATACCTATTAATTGTGCCAGATTTATACTCAGCTGGTACTGACAACAACTAAAATTGTTGAAGTAAGGTTATTCATAATCTGACTTTATGACGTGTTTACATATAAAAATTATAGAGGACTAACAGACTATTTTAGGTACAAAGGACTTGTACTAATAGCATACATACCATATTCCTAGATGTTACTAAAGATGCCAATAGGAATCTTTAAGTAATGAGATGAGAAATACATTGGGAAAAATAAACTCAGTAGAATAGCAATAGTCTAGAAAGGAAAAGCAACTTGGAAGAAAAGAATTTGAAGTAATAATTATAGAAATATGGCAGTTGTACATCATCAAGATTGTTGGCTAGCACCCAGAACTATATTTTAGAACCTTGTAATGGTAAAGTAGAAGACAATGGCTAAAACAAGGAATTGTAGGCTTAATAAAGTATCATTTCTGATAAGTTAGTGTACAGAAGTAATGGTTTAAATTGATTTACTCATCTTATTCTTAGATGCAATCCTTGAAATATTAGTTCTATGAGATATTCAAAAGTTTTCTCAGAAGGGTCCCGTTGGTCTATAAGTTTGGAAAAATGATATATAAATGTATTTCTTCCGTTGGAGAATTTTGGTAGTTTAGGGTCTCTGAGAACCCTAGCCATTAAAAAAAAAACCTGTTTAACTTGGGGTTTTCCAAAACCATTACAAGCTTTCATGCATGCAAAGAGTATAACAAACACATACTCCAGAAAATATAATGGAGGGGAAATTCCAGGCACAAGAACAACAAAAGCTGTAATAAACATTGGAATAAACTCAGGAAGGCAATAAGTGCAGAACCTAATGCACACACACACCTAGGAATCATGCAAGGTGATAGAAATGGAGAAACACTGTATTCTTAGATAAGGAAGAAGAAAGATCAGTAGTGTTCTCTGCCAGTCTGTAGGTTTAATGATATCCAATCCATATCTAAAGAAGATTTTTTTGTTGTTAATACTTAAAATGAGGTCATAGAGAATAAATGTGCCAGAATAGGTAGGAAAAAATCTGATAAAGTAATAAAAATGACTTAGAGTAAGCTTATTGTAAAAATACTCTGTTTAAATAACATTACACTTATGCCAGAATAGTTAATTAGACCAATGAAAGAATAGTACAATTTTAGACACTGACACAGATATATGTATTTAGTTTGTGATAGAAGTGTCATTTCATATCTGTAGGGAAGGACTTGGTTTTCAGTAAATCATGTTAGCCCAGTTGAGAACCATTATGGAAAAAAGAAGTTGATTAAAGATTTAAATTTTTTTAAGAAATCATAAAAATACTGATAATCTTAGATGTGGAAGGTCTTTCTTGGCATGATACCAAAGTCATACCACAAAAGGAAAGATTGATTGATTTAATCATGTAAAAATTGCAAACTATGGTATGCCAAAACCCTTCCACATTAAAAATCAGGATACACAAATGCAACAAATATTACTTATATGGCAAAGGGTTAGTATATTTGCTATGTTAAAAGACCTTAGAAATTACTAAAAAAAAAAGAAGAAGAAGAAGAAAGCAAGAAAGCAAACCTCCTTATGGAAAAATGGACAAAGGACGATGTTTGTGAAACTCTCATTTCAAAAAATAAGGAATAGGAACAGATGGTCATTAAACTTATACCAGTGTGTCTTGGGTATAGCACTTATAGTAAGTGTGAAGTGGCTGGAGGTGCAGTTCTAGAATTACCCTGCCTGAGTTGGATATTGGTTTCACAGCTCTTTAAGCCCTAGTGTTCTCCTTTGCTAAAGAGGAATAGAAAAGTACTTCATAAGATTACGATGAGGTTTGGATGAAATAATTCACGTAAGCCCCTTTGCTCACTACCTGGCACGTCAGAGTCACTTACTAAATGGGACCTGCCACCGTTAAAGAAAGGTAGAATAAGGCAGAGAGCCCATCAGTTGACAAAGATGAAACAGAATAAGAATAGAAGTGTTCATGGTTTGGGATAATGGATGCTCTCCAGTTAAATGTAAACTGATAAATCTTTAAGGTGGACAAGTTGGTAATATATATCAATGTGCATAGTTTTTGATCAATTTAACTTCTTGGAATTTATCCTAAGGAAACAGGGTAAAGAGATGTATGTAACAAAGATTTTTTTTTAAATCATATCATGGTTTATGGGAATGGGAAAAATTTAAACATTTGTGGTCCATAAGACAGAACATAATACATACATCAAAAGTCAAATTTTTGAAGAATAAAGATATGGAGAAATGTTCAATGTTTGTTATATAGTTTTATAAGAAAAAGCAAGATACAAAAGTTTATATAGTTGGATCCCAGTTATTCTACATAAGTAATATAAATTGAAAATAGATTGGAAAGAAATATTAATACAAGAATTTTAATAGTGATTTTCTTTGGTGGGATTAGTGGTTTTAATTTTTTCATATTTTTCTATAATATAGTTATTTAATACAATATACCTATATTGTATAATGCAATAAACTTATATGATAAATTTCCAGCCCTAATTTATCAATCTCTGCTTTTTTTCTCTTGCTAAAACAAATCGAAAATACCTCTTTTGAAAACGAAGTATTATGTTTTTTTAGGCTATTTAGGGAGAGAGACCAATATGAGGTGGAGATGATGGGGACAGCTTGGGGCTTTAGTGAAGCACCTTATATTATTTAATAAGGAAGATAAATGACTAAAGTGTTAACATGGTCTACTGAATTTTCAGAATTTTAGAAGAAATGTAATTCTATTCATTCAAGGTATATTTGACACAATAATAAGGAAGATAAATACATTCATTTTGAAAAGTCAAGGAAAGCCAAAGAGTAGGTTAAATATTTGGTTAACTTACCTCCAGAAAAAAAGTAGTTTTTTAAAAAAATATTGTTGACAGAAAAATGTGTTACACTTGAAATTGGTTCTAAGCATGAAGCACGATTAAAAAGAAAGCAAACAATTCTCATTAGCCAAGAAATTCACCTTCCGGCACAGCATCAAAGAATTTAATATTCTAAATAGCTGCTACTAGTTGGAAGAAAAACTGAAAAATCTCATGCAGAGAGCCTTTGAAAAATTGTCCAAGTATAAAAACTGTTTTATGTTTTTAATTATTGGGATTTGGATGGAGTTGAAATAAATAAGTAATTATTATAGTGGTTTTCACAGGTTTGTACTCTCTGAATAAAGAATAAGCTCTTACATGAAAAGCTAACCATAATTGTCAGCTAGATGTTTTGCCTGACTTTTAGGGTAGTAAGTGCCTTGTTTGAAACAAACAAACAAATTGTGTATGTGTGTGTGTTGAAACAACTTTTGGCAGTAAGGTTCAAAGGGGCTGATTTATTTAAAAACAAAATCAATTTTTGTTATATGTTATAACCTGGGGCTCATTATATTTATAGGCGAGTGGCTGAACTGTTTATGTTTGATTTTGAAATCAGTGGAATCCATCTAGACAAAGAAAAGGTACATCTTCTTTTTTTTACTCTTCCTGTTTTATTGACATTTAGTTGGTATCCTTGTTGCTACAGTCCTTGTATATATTGCTTGAATATTATAAAAATGCTCAGGTCTTTTATCTGTCACAAACTTCTTCTTTAGGTTGTGCCTGAGTGTAGTGTTCCCTGGAAGTTGGCCTATCACCCCATAATAATTCAGGATTAAGAAAGATAAGACAGTTTTGATGTTTTAGATGTCATGGAATTATGATGATTATGTCATGGATTATGGGCCATCTCAGGAAAGACTGAATAGGAAAGCTGATGTCATTGAAGGCGGCGGGAAGTACAGGCGCTATCATTAAGACCTTTACTTGAGTGTATTTATTATATCATACATGTCTTTGGCAGAGCCATACACTTTTGTTCTTAAAGTAGTGAGCACAGGTTTTATGCTGGGATGGACGGTCTTATACGTCATGCAGGCCCCTCGTTTTACAGATGTGGAAACCAGGACGAATGATTTGTTCAGGTTCCCATCGTTCTAAAGCTGGCCACTGCTCTTTCTAGCACATGGCATCCTAAGACAACAGGTCTCAAGCCTCACGGTTAGAAGAATGGAGCGCGTGGGGGGGAACCTGACACCACTGAAAGACCAGCCTGCCCCATGGCATCTCCCCGACCCACCTACAGGCTAGACTGTTACGGTTATGCTTTTTTTGTTTTAAAGATAAATGTTTTTCCTAAGAAATATAGTATAATTAAGCCACTTACCTATGAACAGAAATTAGTTTATCACAGTATCTTAGAAAGTAGAAGGCAAGGTCTTGGGGATATGTATTGCATACAATGGATGTTATCATCTTGATTGGTGCAGGGTTTGGGGAATGCTGGAGCCACTCACACGTGGCTTTCGTGGCTCAGCACGTGATTCCTGGTCTGACCTTGAGCTGGGATTTGCCTTCCTGGCAGCCCGTGAGGCTGATGGGCTCTACTGTAAACTCACATTGCCTAAAGTGACCAATTTGCCCCTCTCCAAACCAGTTAGTTCTTCATTAACACCTCTCTGTAAAATAAAATTCTGGAGTCAGGTTGTATTTTTTCCCTGCCCAGTATTGTCATATCTTCATTAGTGACCAAGTCCTTGGATTGTTGCTTTAGATCTATATCTATCTGCATCCTGAAAACAAATCACCTTGATCCTTGTCACCAAATACCTGGGCTGTCCTAAAGGCCTTTGTCTTCCTAACACTCATAGTAATTCCATCAACTGAACATTTGCTATTTTAAAGCATATGTTTTTCATCAAGTCTTCATAACACCTTTGAGGTTGTTACTACTATGATTCCTGTTTTATGGGGAAAGAAACTGAGGCACCTGGAGATTGTGGGAGGTAATTCTGTAAGCCAGACAGACTCCAGAGCCTGCACTGCCAGCCCTGCCCATCGGCTTTCTGCTGGTCAGTCTCACCAGAAAGACTAAACATTGGATTCGTTTTCTCAGCATTGATTGATTTGATTGTTATTCTCCTGCCCAGAGTCTTTTGGTGACTTCCCATTGTCTAGTGAAATTATAGAAAACAAGAGTTCACACGTCTCTCTGAGCTCCAGTGCAGCTCATCACACTGGTGCCCTCCCCGTGCTGCTCAGCAGCTTGCCTGGCTGAAATCCCAGGAATCTTCACCTTTGGGCCATGTTGTCTAGGAAGCTTTTATCAGTCCCCCAGGTGGAATTTTGCATTCATCTGAACTCACATTTTACTTATTTCACTCATACAGCATTTATCTTTAACTTCCTATTATTGGTGATGCTGTTATTGCATTGCTTATCTAAATTATAGGCTTTGATAAACCTATAAGGACCAAGGAGCAAGAGCATGGATCATGGTTTTTAATGCATACCAGTTTTTGACTCAATGTAATATGGAATGAATGTATGTTGAATCATAATAATGCTAGCTAACATTAATCAAGTTTGGTATCTTCAGAAGGAAGGTTGCTAATAGAGAATATATTAATGGTTTTATTGTTTTATATAATCCTTCATGAAAGATACTCTCAAAACTTTGCTGACAGATAGAGTATGTTCAGTGTCACCGGCATAAACATTGCTGCTTTTATCTAACACGTGTTCTCACAGTATAGCTGCTCTTTCCCAGCAAGCAACTCTCCATTAAAGATGCAACTAAAGTAGTCCTGCTAAATTCCTGTCTCTTGTAACTTCCATGGCTGTTCTCAAAGGTGCTCCACTAGGACAGGATATAAAGAAGACTTTTTTAAAAAGACAGATCATAAAATAAATCCACTAACATAAGCTACAAACCATAAAGCCTATATTTTTCCCAGTTTATTTCTTATTTAAATTTTTACTTTAATGTCTCAAATGAATATAACTTAAAATCTTAAAATTAATAGAAGTGTATAGTTTTAAACATCGAATAAATAACAATTTCATTAAATTTTTAGAGAATTCAGAGTACTGCACATTTGATGTTATGTCAGAGTGATGAAATGATTTGCCTAGCAAATCATTGAAGTCAGGAAGTGAACTCAGTTTTTATTTTTCCAGGGATTTTATCAAGTGATAAAGCCTTCCAAATAATTAATTCTTATCATGTTTTAACTTATTTTTCATAGCAAAAGCTTTGGGGAAAATTTTTTCCTTTATGTTATTCCACTAGTTACCATTAGGGGGTGACGAGTGGCCACATCAGAAACAAGACGGGCAAAGAGAATCTGGCCCATGAAGATGTTGGAGTCTCCGAAAACCTATTTTCCCCATGAAATTGGAATTTTATATATCTTTCCAGATATTTAGAATCTGTTAATAGCTATCAAACCTCCCTTCCCTGAGCAAGATTTGTATATACTTTCACCTGAAGCTCCTCAGGAGCCCCATCCAGAAACCTGTCAAGTTTTTAGTAACAAATAACTGAAAATTCATCCCTCGTCCTCCAGTGGACCTGACTAATTATGTGGACTGTAGTTTATATTTCATCTTAAAACATTTGTGGCAGTCCCTTTGATAACACCCGTTGTTCTCAGGAGATTGCGTGTTATAAAGGTGTGACTGCAGATTCAGCCTACATGGCCATGCCCGCAGTGTTCACACCCTCATCACTGAGGCTGAGGGCCTGGTGGCAGCGAGGTCCATGTGTCACATCCCGGGGACACAGAGTAGATGGCGGAGCCCTGCCCTCTGGGGCTCTAGTCTGCTTCCCGCTGCTTCGCTGCCGCCATTCTGCAGCATCTCAAGCACATGCAAAATCAGAGCCTTTACAACGCACTTCCTGCTTTCTGGGTGTTCACTCTGCTTTTGTGAAGAATTGTATTGATGACTCTCCTTTCCCTCTGTCCTTTAGCCTATCTTTTAATACTATCTTTTCAAATTGGTCCTTCAAATACTTATTTTTTTTTTTTAGTCTAAACATACTTTTTAAGCGTCATATTGAATAGATCTAACCATCCCACTGTTCTCTGACTCACTTAACAAAGGGGTTTGTCGGGGGACAGAGGAGGATGCTGTATTTTTAACATTGTTAATTTCAAAGATTAGTTCTATAACCCAGACATAAAATAGAACTCTAGAAGTTATATAAATTTCAAAGCATGAAAGTAGAATTACATATTAGAAGTTACAAATAGAAATTACAAATCTTAAAGCATGGAAACATTAGAAAACCATAAGGATCATCTTTTTGTCAGGATATTAAATATCTGTCAAAAATAGAATTCTTTAAAATATATTACACATTTATAACAAATAATATATTCAGTATATTCATTTTATTTAGTATATTTAATGTTATTAAATTATATAATTTAAAAATATATATATTGATTTGCCACCTTTATAGGTTATCTATTAAATTAATTGTGAAATATTCATTTGAAATGCCTTCAAATAACTGCTGTTCCCTCCATATATAGCGTAAAAGAGCAGTGGACCTTAATGTTCAAATCTTGGATTTGAGTAGTACATTTCTCATGGGAGCCAACTTTCCCAACAAGATTGTGAAGCATCTCTTACCAGAACACATTCGCCACAACTTTATATCTGATGGCGACCACATAATCATCGATGGTCTCCATGCAGAAACACCGGACGACTTGGTATGTGTATTTCATTCTCATTATTGTTTAGGTGCCATTTGTGTACTACTGTTTTGATTTAAAATTTGGAGATAATAATACCCTTAAAAATCTTGTGAGCCTTAAAAATCTAACTTGTGGGATCATTAATTCCATAAACACTTTGAATAATGAAAATGGTTTAACTACTTGTGTCTCATAAAGAACTCCTTATTTTTAAGGTATAACAGCAATGATTGACATTCTAGACTACTGAGACTTTTTAGTGCATAAAGGCTTTACTTCACCTGGTTAAAGGTGCTCTATGACAAAGAGATACATGCATTGGGTAGAAGTTTGTCCCACCATACCCTAGAACAAGTACTCCAAAGCTCCAACCAAGTATGCTGTTGCATCCCATGCTATTTTATGACTCCAAAAACTTTATTCATCTTGTGTAAACTGTTACTTTATTTTGATAGCAGTGATCATCTGTAGATAAAGTGGTGTTAAGCCTGTGTTATTGTTGCATAAGACTTTATGTTGTGGTATTTATCTACTTCACTATTTACTTTTTAAATATAGGTTCGAGAAGCTGCTTATAAAATTTTTCTTTATCCCAACGCTGGTCAATTGAAATGTTTAGAAGAATTGCTCAGCAATAGAGATCTTCTGGCAAAGTTAGTTGGGTATTCTACATTTTCCCACAGGGCTCTCCAGGGAACGATAGCTAAAAATCCAGGTAAGCCCGTTTCTCCAACTTTTAAGGACAAAATAGGGGTTTTATGAAACAGCTTCTGATTTTAAGCCATCTATAAATTAGTGTTCTATTATTAATACAGAGTGCCATTTATTGTGACTTTCTACATATTTTAATGGGACTGGTTTTTAAAGGGAGCTAATAATTTGGCATATATTTCATGTACATGTTGAAAGTAAATCATAACTTAAACTTTCATTTGATGCTAGTTCAGATTATTTTCATTTTAACTCAACTAGTTTCTGTGATCAAGCTAATAAGTTGAATTAGGATGAGAGGATGTGAAATATCAAGGTTAAATGTAGGCCATATAAAGACACATTGTCCTATAAGCCTTCTTTTCAGAGGGGAGAATACTGCTTGGGAAGGTCTGTGCTAGGTGTGGGGGTGGGAGAGAGGTGTCTTTCCTTGGGTTAGTAATAAACTTGTCCTTTGCTATGTTGTGTTCCTTAGGATTAAATAATGTCTAAGAGAAAATGTTATGTAATAAAAATGTAAATTTATATAATTTTTTTCAAAAGTGTTTATTAAATTCCAGTTGCTGGCCAGGCACGGTGGCTCACACCTGTAATCCTAGCACTTTGGGAGGTTAAGGTGGAAGGATCACCCAGGAATTAGAGAACAGCCTGGCAATAGAGAGACCCAGTCTCTACAAAAAAATTAAAAAATTAGCTTGGTGTGGTGGTGCACACCTGTAGTCCCAGCTATTTAGGAGACTGAGGTAGGAGGACTGCTTGGGCCCGGGAGTTGGAGGCTGCAGTGAGCTATGACAATGCCGCTGTACTCCAGCCTTGGCAACAGACTGAGACCCTGTCTCTTAAAAAAAAGAAATCCAGTTGTAATTTAGGCAGTGAGTCGTGAGTCAGGAGCAGGGCGATTGTGCTGGTGGAGCTGTGTAGATTCAAGATCAGCTGGGTCAGTAGCCACAGCTACTTAGGAGGCAGAGGCAAGAGGATCGCTTGAGCCTGGGAATTCTAGTCTAGCCTAGCCTAGGCAACATAGTGAGACTCTGTCTCTACAAAAAAATTTTTAAAAAAGATCTTGGAGGTCGAAGTTATAAGACTTAGTTAGGGGATGAGAGGGAGGAGGAGACAGTGTGACAGATGCCCTTGGTTTCTGGTTGTGCATCTTGACCCTGGAAATGAACTCTGTGTGAAGATCACATCCTTAATTCTATCCTGTCTTTATGCCTTCTGTATTCATGTTCGTGTTCAACTTTTCCAAAGTTCTCTTAAATCCACCCAATTTTATTTCTCACTCTTTCATAAACAGCCATTTACCTTGACCTATCAAGGCTCTTTGTTAAGCCACAGGTACGTCACACTCATTCCAGCCTGGGTGCTATTGCTCGTGTCGTTCCCATGTGGGGAGCAGCTTCCTCCTCCCAATCTGTCTATTAAAATCTCATCCAGTTTTCCAGGGCTCAGCTCAAAACTTGCCTCTTTCGTGAAGCCTTTTAAACTTTTTCTTTTTCTTTGGACTCCCTTGTCCCCAAACCCTTAAAGCACTTAACAATTTGTTTCTTGTAATTTAGGTCCTAAATAGACATTATATGTATGTCATGTATTATATGTGTATTTTTTTAGTATATATTTTTCTGTTGTCCCTGTTGTTACCAGTTTGATTACAATAGTACTGTACTTTAATTTTTATATTATTATAATATAAAACAATAATAATAGAACATTATTCTGTTAGAATCTTATTTAATTCCTTTGAACCCTTACAAAGTAGGTATTTGTAGCCATGTCACAGATAAGGAATCTAAGATTAGGTTTTACGGCTGAAAAGTGGCAGGACCAAAATGTAAACAGTCTAAATTTACAATTTTCTGTAGGCTACTTGAGACCAAATACCGTGTCTTTTATATCATCTGCATCCTCTATTTTCATTCATTGATTCAACAAACATTTACTGAGTGCTGCTTTATGTCAGATATTATTCTAGGCCCTGGAAATGAATCAATATATAAAGCAAATGGCAATTTCTATCCTTACATAGCTTACATTCTTATGAGGGAAGATAGTTAAGAACAAAGTAAGTAGGTAGAAGTACATGGCATGTTATTAATTTTAACACAAACCGTAGAGAAAACTGAGCCGGGGCGGGGATAAGGCGTGGGCGTGTGGGTGGTGGTGCAGTTTTAGACGGCATTGTCAGGGAGGGTACGCTGAGAGCATGGCATGTGGACATGCTGTCGTCAGAGGTGCAGGAGTGAGGCTGTGGCTCTCTGGGGGAAGAAAGTTCCAGGTAAAGGCACCAGCAAGCGCTGAAGTGTTGAGCCAGAAAAGGCCTGCCATGTTTGAGGAAAAACAAAGTGGGCAGAGTGGCCCCAGGGGAGTGAGTGAGGGGAGAGTGGAGACACCTGGGAACAGACTGGCGAGGGTGGCCTTACGCAGGGCCTTGACCGGAGCACCATGAGAAGTCACTGGGGGGTTTGGGCAGAGAGGTGTGGGGATCCAACTTAGACGCTAATGGTCAGTTGTGTGCTGCTGATATTGAGAGTAGACTGCCGCAGGGCAAGCGTGGAGAGAGACCACTGAGAAGCTGTTGTGCGATAACCATGATGAGAAACGACAGCATCTTGACCAGATGGCAGCAATGAAGGTGGTAAGATGTGATCAGATTCTGTGTATGTAGTATTTTAAAGAGAGAGTCGAAGCTTTTGACCTAAGCAAGTAGAAAGAGAGTTCTCATTAGCTAAGATGGAGAAGACCAGGAGCTTGGTTTTGTTCCAGTGAAGCTTGAGATGCCAGTTGAGGTTCAAGTGGCAATGTCGAATAGGCAGTCAGAAGTACAAGTATCGCCTTGAGACAGTTCTGAGCTGGAGGTATAAATCTGAATCTTTGTTTAAAGTCACGAGACTCTCTGAGATCACCAGGGAAGGGCACTTAAAGAACAAGAAGTCCAAGAACTGAGCTCTGGGGCCCTCAAAGTTTAAGAGGTCAGGTGTATGAGAAGAACCAGTGAAGCCCACGAAGAAGGAATGGTCAGTGGAAAAGGGGGAAAGTGAACGGAGCAGGTGTCCTAAGACACGCGAAAGAAATGTGTTAGGGAGAAGGGAGTAATCAGCTGACTCACATGCTGCAGCAGGTCAGAGGGCAAGAGGACTGGCTTGCCCATCAGCCCAGGGAGTGGGGATTGGAGCTCCCCGGGCCTGCAGCAGCTACTACAGGTGCCATTCCTGGGAAATGACCCTTGTTCACTAAGCACTTGGTGGAGTGATATTTCGCAGTGTGGCTGTTGTACACGTAGTCACATAGGATGTGCCCTGTGTCTCTGAGGGATTTAGAATTTAGTTGAGGAGCCAGGTATATACATATAAAGACAAATAATAATATAGGTTGGCCCTTTTTCAGTGCCAGTTGAGTAGTGCAGACAAAACGATGCCCCAGGATTTCAGGAGCTTGGGAAATTTGCAGATACTTGTGTGGCTGTGGAAGGTTTGGTGAGGAGTGGAACCTGAGGTGCAGAATGAAGGGGGGGACCGTCAGTAGGGAGCAGAAAGGAGGCAGGAAGCGGGTAAATGAGGTGAAGGCGGGCACTCGTGTGACTGCGAGTTAGGAAGTAGCTGTGCAGTGAAGCATTGAGTTATTTTCAGGGGGCTTCAACTTCAGTCTTTATAATATGATAGTTTTCCAGATAGATAAATTGAGGCAGATTCTTCATATATAAGGTGACTAGAGAAATAAAATGGATGAATGTTAGTAAAATATGGTTGTGATTATTAAGAAATAAAAAGCATACACAGAGATTTGTGTGAGAACAGTTTTGTATGGCCTCTGGTGTGATATCCTGAAATGAGATTTCATTTTTGACTAAATAACAGTTTTTTTCTGAAATTCCTAATGCTGTTTAATCTGGTATATGAGGCAGTGTTTTCAGAGTTAGTATACGGAAGACTTGTTAAGTATTGACAATGGAAGAAACCCAGTGGTCTGGTCGAGGTTAGCCTCTGTTCTTTCCTTCACCTTTTATTCCACTCAGAAGGGAGATACCTTAAATTCAAAGAGGGCAAGAAACTTAAGCCCGTATGAACGATCATCTGCAAAATATAAAAACAATGTTTGAGGAAAACTAAAATACATATGAAAGCTCTATACACATAAGTCAGTGGCAAAAAGTGCTAAATTCAAAAAGACACACGAAACATTTCCCATCATGGGAAACGATGGTAATTCTTCTACATTGCCTTTATGGATTTGTAAATTATGACGACTATGGCTGAAGTATTTTAATACATACTTTTAAAAAGTTCTATTAGACCTTAAATTTTTAATGTTCTGATTTTGTTCTGTTTTCTTTTGGTATTGATCCTGAGTAGATTATTCTACCGTCGTATATAAAAATAGAAACCGTTACCCAGAAAAACATTGATTTTTAAAATTTAAGTTTCAGGAATTTATACTTCTAAACTGTAATGATTTTCCTGAACAAATCAGAGTCTAGCTATCTCTTTAAAACTTAGACAATATCAGACATATATAAGATACCTATTTTTTTTTATCTCTGCATATTAATAAATAGAAACACATTGAAATTTGGGTTTTTTTCCTCTAACCTCCCATTAACTCTTTGAATTTGGGGATATTATGTAAGGCTTTGGATTATTACTATGTCAATTTAATTTGTTTTTCTAAGAGATCATTGTCATCTAGAAATATTTATTACATGCTTGGTATATGTTAGCAACCCTGCTTCCCTTTGAAAATCATCACTTTAATGGAGATGTAATGTATAGATTATGATTATTACATTATAATTTTAACAGATATATTCATTGTATTTCACATAATTGAAGATATTTTCTTTTGAATTTCGTTTTTAGAGACTGTCATGCAGTTCCTTGAGAAACTATCTGATAAACTTTCTGAAAGGTTAGTTTTTATTCTGTTGTTTAGTTTTTAAAGTTGTATGTTATTTAGTTTTTTAAGGAAGACTTATTAAGAATGAGAAAGTGACCTGTTAATAATATGAGTATTGGATTATGGGGTCATATCTGTGGACTCTTCAGCAGGTACTCTTTACTACAAGTCGCACTTTGAAAGGACAGAGTTGTCTTCCTAAATTACCAATCTTGAAAACTTAAGCAGTCCCTGCTCATCAACCCATGGTGTTTAGGACCATGCTATTCATATGTAGTTTAAAAATTCTTCCAAAACCTTTTTGAAACTCTTTATTTTGACTTGTACTATTAATTTTATAACAAGTTTATAAAGTAGTTTTTCTCTTCTTTTGGCCTAAATACAAGAGGCTTACAGATATGGTAGATTAATATGTGTTTTAGATTTCATGTATTTTAAGAATGCTCTGTCTCAGTGTTTATAATTTTAAGTTGAAGTCTTTTCCTCTCTTCAGTGAGTGCCTCTGTTGTACTCCTGCCTTCCTTCCCCCTCCCCGGACCAGTCCCTTAGATTGTACACTTGCCATTCACTGGCCCTATTCTAGGGCTTGGGTGGGGGATGGAAGACTCCAGAAAGAGGCATGTCGTGGTTTTTAAAAGAGGACAATGTTTTCCTCTTTTCTTTCTTATAATGCTGTCTAAAATTTTGTTTGCCTTTTTGTCTACACCAACACATTCATTTTAGCTGAAATTTCTGTTTTGGATTACAATATAAACTCATGCCTTAGAACCCATTCCTCTCTAATTTGGATTATGTTTATAAATTCTAAAATTTTCTTTTAATAATTAGTGAATCACTTTCTCTTTGATATAAGCAAGAGAGAGAGTTAATTATGTAAAAGAGACTTTATTCTGCTTTGCTTTGTTGCTTAAATGTTAGTTTTCTTTCTCTACTTGTATATAGCTATAGATCATATTTTGAGCAATAAATATCTCCATAATTTTATAGTTATATATAGGAGTTAATTCTAACAGACATGTTATATTCTACAAACATTAGGTATATACTTAATTATTGTTCAGCTAGAGTTTTTCTGTAGGGGAAAATTATGACTAACAATCTTAAATATAATCTGTATTAATATTCTTTTACAGAAATAATTTGTTTAGTCTCTTAACTTTTTCAGGTGTAGCAAAAAGTAGTTTGCTAATTAATGCTTTGCATGTTTCTGTAACATTGCTAGTTTTTCCATACTTTAGTGCTTTTGAGACATGTCCACCATGATGCTTAAGGTAGAAATTGCAATTATATACTGATTTATATATTGTTTCTTTTAACATTTATGTAAAATTTGGATTAATACTGATTTACATTTGCATTACTAATTACCTGTATTTTTATCATGAATGTTGGAAAGTAACATAAGCCAGTTAGTTCTTTCAAATGTAAATATTAAGATTTGTCCTAGCAGGTAAAGATAAACCTGTCTTACAGAACTAGAAAAGATTTTGCGATGATACAAGGGATGAAAATGAAGCTAAATCCTCAAAAATTTGTAAGTATTTTGGAATATTTTTGTTATAATATAAATAGTTTGTCAACTGAAATCATTATCTTTTGATTCTGGAACTTTCTTTTGATATGCTAGAGAGCTACCTAGTCTTATTTGCGATCCTTGGTTTTGCCGAACAAAAGTATTGAAATATTTGACCCATATGTCTGAGTATGATGTTGCCTGGAAATATACCATTTTTGTTGATTATTTGACATATTTTGTGTGTGTGTGTGTGTGTATGTGTATTAGAAATACATGTTAACACTGTATTTCTGCAGAAGCTGCTTCATTCTGTGGAAAGTTGGTTCTTAGTTTGAAGCAGCCTTTAATGCTCAATGGAGGCTTGATCTGGCAGGTGGCAATTGTAACCATCAGTGTTAACGTTGCAGTTTACTGATTTGTTCACTAATTTATGGCTCAATGAAATAGATCATTATTTGGCTGACGAAGTAGGTATTGTTTTCAATCTTATAATTATATGATCTTCCTTATATAATCTTATAGATTAAGTGCTGTTATGGCCAGAATGCTGCCCACAATTGGGGTGCCCTGGGAAGTGATGAAATTCTATATATTAGGACTCTTTCCCTTTTGGTTCAAGGGCATGACAGAATTGCTGGGCTTGTCTACACCATTCTTTTGTAGTTGCTATTGTTGATAATTTTTGATTTGGTCATGGTTGCCAGAGCCATAGTCAGAGGGAAGATTTAGGGAAATGGGTCTCACAGATTTAGACACGATTTACCAGCTTCCCAGGTATAACCACTAAGAAATAGATTATTCCTATCAAACTCAGAGATTTATAGAGTAGCATGTCAATCTGTTAATTTATGGAAGGACCATATCTAGCAAAGTAGCTAGTGTTAGTCATCTGTACATCTTGGCTTGGTAGGTAGGTCCACTTAGAAAACCAGATAATAGATCAGTAGATCAGAATTTAGTTTGGTGAATATAGAAACAAAAATAAAAAATAAAATATGTCACCAAAAGCTATTTGAGTAAAAGCTAATTATGTCTCGAAACTATCCTCCCTAGATATTTTTGTATAGCTTACCAATAAAGGTTATTTAGCAGATGTTTGTGAAGTACCCAGTCTTCGCATCAAGTCCCTGTTTTGGTGAATGGTGCCACCGTTCACTGTGCTGCCCTAGCTGGAACCTGTGCTTGCTCTAGACCAGTGGTCCTCTAGGTGTGATCCTTGGACCAGAAGCAGTAGCTTCACCTGGGAACTTGTTAGAAGTACAAATTTTTGAGCCCCACTTCAGACCCATGAATCAAAAACTCTTGGGTGAGTCCCCACAGTCCGTGTTTGCACAAGCCCTCCATGGGATTCACACTCCCTTACCCCATAATTGGGTGTTAGGTCCTGCAGCTTCTCGCCGTGCCCGTTGCCATAGCCTTGGTTGGGATCATTGTTAAGTTTTCACCCAGATTGTGTGTCACTGTGGTTGCCTAACTTGCTTTCTAGCCTTTTGTTGTTGCTCCCCTGAAAACCATCCTGGATTTGAACTGGTTAGCAATGTGCCTAGCCCAGTGTTAGGCATAGAGTTGGCACTCAGCACTTATTTGGACTATGAATGAATACATTGCAACCAGGGGGATTTTTCTAAAAAGCACATCTCATCTTGTCACTTTCTTGTTTAAAATTCTTCAGTAGCTCCCAGCAATTCTTTAATTTCCTTTCCTGCTGCTTTACTTCTCCCACTAAGCCTTCCTGATCTGGCCCCTGCCTGCTTCTCTAGCCTTGTCTTTTGCTGCCCCTCCAAGCCCAGTTAGTGTTCTTTGCTCTCTCCTAATACCTGTGGGATGCTCATGTCCGCTGTTCACTTACTTTTGCTTTCTTTCCTTGCTTTGCTTTCTTTTACTCTTTAATTCTAACCGACATTTATGTGCCAGCCATATAAATATGGTTAGCAGCTTCCAGTCATTCACAAATACCATACACAGGAGCGCTTTCCCCCTTTCTCATCTGGATTAACTAACTGTTCCTGTCCTAAAACTCAACTCCAAAACATTTGCTGACCTTGCATTGTGATTTAAATGCCCTTCTCATGGACTGTGTTTTACATGGCACAATGTAGACGTGACATACTGTCCACTGATTGTCTAGTCACTTGTCTTTTCTGCTGCCTAGACCACTAGCTCCTTGAGAATAGGGACCGTGTCTTATTTGTTTTTATATCGTTAGAACCGGTACTCTGGCATCCAGCTGTGGTACATAACCGTCTGTTAGAGGACGTGTGTGTCAGGAACTGCACACCGTGGGGCTAGACTTTCAGGGTCATATACCTGCCCTTACAGTGCTCATGAGGAGAAAGAAAATAAGCCTACAAG
Organism: Mirza zaza; assembly: GCA_008750895.1. Lineage (NCBI taxonomy): Eukaryota > Metazoa > Chordata > Mammalia > Primates > Cheirogaleidae > Mirza > Mirza zaza. Next base: position 29,498 of record VSMD01074546.1, read on the forward strand.
TATCTTCTACCACCATCCCGTTGTAGAAGTATTATCATGGAATATGGGAAAGAACACCTTGTTATTTGAGGAGCTAATGCCTAAGCTGAAAACTTAAAGGGTGGTGGTAATGAGGAGAGCAGCCAGCCTTCGTGCCTTCATTGAGCTCTTGCTTAATGCCAGGTGTTCTGCTTTAAGTGCATTCAGCAATCCTATTTGGGAGGTGCTATTGATTCATTCAACAAATATTTGCTGAGAGACTTCCATGTACCAGGCGCTGCTCAGGGTGCCAGGATATAACGATGAACAGTGCAAAGTCCCTGTCCTCATGTAGTTTACAGTCCGGTATGGATTGAAAACCTGAACCCAGGCAGTCTGGCTGCACTGCCTGGTCTCTTCACCTGGACACCTGTGGGAAGGATGATTCATTCAGGTATTCAGGTTTTCCCTTCTCTTAGTATTCAGTACCAGTCTTCAAAAACAACTATTATTACAATACATCTTTATGACATATTTTCTTTGCCAAGATTAGCGTTAATTCTTCCTTAGTTACATTTTAAATTGTTGCTTTCATTTTTGAGATCTACCCTAAGCTGCTTGCTTAGATTTAGAAGGAAGCTTAATCTTACCTTTAGCTCCCTAATCTTATCTACAGTATGTTTTATGGATTAATACATTGGTTACATTTTGGGAAAAATTTTATCATAGCCAATTTAATCCATTAATGTTGACTTTGGTGAGTTTATATTTTAGAATGACATTTGTGTACCTTTCCCCTAAATTCTGGGTTAGGTCTTACTCACACCTCTCTACCCATTGATTACAGGGAAATCAAAATAAGGAGCCAGCTTTTTCCTTTCCAAGCTATACATTTTTAGGGATTTTATGAAATTTTTCTGATTTACATCGACAGTAGCTGGTTTGCATTCTATAAGCTGGCCGATTTATAATAGCTAGTTTATGTTTCATAAGCTGGCAAAGTTACTGATTGAAAGTTACATAACAGTCAATGGCTTTCATAATGATGAATTATTCCATTGTAGGAAGTAATGCCTTGGGATCCCCCCTACTACAGTGGTGTGATTCGTGCAGAGAGGTAAGTTTTTCAAGAAATACCCATATATGCATTCATTAGGGATATGAGATCCCTGAGAAGTTTGATATGATCATAAACAGAAGCTGTTGAATAAAGGCTACTGACTCCCTTTCCCTCATGTCTACTAAAAGTATAATATTGGAAAGTCTTTCTATTGCTGACTGACTTTGGAGTCTGTACTTAGAGATCCTTGGGCCCCCAGGTAGGTTGAGAGTTTTTACTCCTCCACAAACCACAGAGACGAGGGTCTCCTGGTCCAGGTCCACCACGAGAAAGAATGGATACACCAAGGCAGCAGGGCAGTGTGGCCGGGGCAAGTCCTGGCTCCATCACTTAGTGGGATACACGATCTTTGGGAAGTTACTTACCCTCTGTACGCCTCTCACTATTATTATCTGTAAAATGGGAATTATAATAATCCCTGCTTCATAGATCAGGCATAAGTGAGAAAATATATTAATAGTAACATAGCAGTATTTGATGGAATTGGCCATTGGTGGACATCCTTCTAGGATATGGTCCACTCTAAGAGATGCTTTTTTTTTTTTAGACAGAGTCTCACTTTATTGCCCAGGCTAGAGTGAGTGCCGTGGCGTCAGCCTAGCTCACAGCAACCTCAAACTCCTGGGCTCAAGCAATCCTGCTGCCTCAGCCTCCCAAGTAGCTGGGACTACAGGCATGTGCCACCATGCCCGGCTAATTTTTTCTATATATATTAGTTGGCCAATTAATTTCTTTCTATTTATAGTAGAGATGGGGTCTTGCTCTTGCTCAGGCTGATCTCGAATTCCTGAGCTCAAACGATCCGCCCACCTTGGCCTCCCAGAGAGCTAGGATTACAGGCGTGAGCCACCGCGCCCAGCCAAGAGATGCTTTTTGGGTGCTCTCTAAAATCTTTTGAGGAGGGGTCAGTTATCCCTTGAAAATACTCATCTGAAATGTACGAATGTATCAAATGAGTTGTAGAATGCTCCTCCTCCGCAGTCTGTGATGATAGATGAAGAATCCTGAAACAGGGAGGTCCGTCTTGCTGGGCTCCCCAGCGTCTCTGCGTCCAGGGTGGAGGAACCCCACATCTGGCCATTTGCTTGCTTCTTCAAGGTCAAGGGGTCACTACTGCCTTTAAAATAAAATTGGCGTTATCATTCAAGACCTTGTGGGGTCTGATTACCATCCATTTTTCTCTTATGAGAAACACAAACACACACCCACGTTTGTTCCGACTTTTCTCCCATTGCTGCTCTTCCTCCACAGTTCGCCTCAGCCACCCCACTTTCTGTCTCAGAGACAGCCCCTGTGCCTGCCGAGCGGTAGGGTTCCTTTGCCTCCCTTGTCTGTCTTACACACTGTGACATCTTGCCAAGGGTCCGTGAAGCCTCCAGGTCTGTGCTAGCCTCGTGCAGCTCCCGGCCCCACCGTACTCACAGCCTCTGTGCTACACGGTTGACCTGTTAATGACGTGTTCTTGTGGACACGCCAGTGTCTCGTATGTTGAAAGTGTCTTGTCAACCATATTTTAAAGCTCTGCAGAACACACACTCTGGGCACTCAGTAAATACGTATTGGCTGATAGCTATTACTCAAGCCTGTAATTGGAAATCACTATTAAAAGGAATCCAGTGATGAGTTCTTTTGGAAAGAGGCTGTCATATTTTTTTACATGACATTTTTCGTCCAGCAGATTTGTTGAAAGCAGTGTGACCCTCTGGAGGTCTTCACAATGCTCACTTGTTGACGGAGTCCTCTACCTGTTCGATTATTCTCTGAAATCACCAAGTATACTGTAACTTGCCTTATAGTCACACGGGGCTTTAGCTTATTTTAATTAAAGTTTCAATACCAATTTACTTATTTGGCTATTAACTTGGTAAAGAACCAGGAAGAGGGGTACAGAAATACCTCAGAAGGGATTATAAGACTTGGGGGTTTTAAACATCTACTTTAAGTAGCTTAACAGGCAAATAATCAAGTTTTGGTTTGAGGTTTCAATAATCTTGATTGGCAAGAGTGGGCTGAGAAGCACAGGTGATGGATGAGAAAAGAAAGGGAAAATATCATAATTTGGGTTTAAGGATAGAAGAGTGGAACCAAAGTGAAGATTACTAAATCATTGTTAAACTCATCACCTTTCAAGTAAAGACTTAAATGTGTGCTTTGACACAAAATGAAAAGTAAAAGGGGCTTTCCTTGATTTGAGCTTTTCTCAAAGTTAACCCCAGGGACTTTTTTTTTGCTTTCATGTTAAATACTTCAGATTTATTTCAAGTTTCTTAAATGTCTTCCTAAAGAAGAGAAAGAACTTGTTTAGAAGTAGGAGAAAAAATTGACATGTTTAAAAAGTGCTGGAGGTTGATCTGGGAAGATACTGTAGTGGGATAAATGACTGTTGGTAAATCTTCAAGAACAGCTCATCTTTTTCTTTTTCAGGTTTTAATGTAAGGTTCCTCATGGAGGAGTAAATTTCTTTCAAATATGAAAAATATATATGAAAGTATTTGCAATTAAATTTTCTTTTTGAATAGGCAGTACATTCATGTGGCTCAAAAAAATCAAAACGATGTAAAAAGTTTTCATTGATCTCATTCCTACCTCTGCCCCCAGAGGTTACCATTTTAAAGTTTTTTAAAGCATCCTTCCAGTGTTTGGGTCTTGTCTAGGTCTCTTCCTCTAGAGCAGTTGCCTACACCTTATGCCCTTCCTGCCCCCTTTTTTCACATTATCAACAGTTGTTGAAGAGACCAGGCCATTTGTCCCACAGAATTTCCAACCTTCTGGATTTATCTTATTGCTTCCTTGTGGTGTCGTCTCACTGGTTCCCTCTCTTCCTATCTTTCCTGAAAGCTGGATGTTAAGGCTAACGCCTCGATGTTAAACATTGCCCATTTTTGTCATGGACACCGTAGCCGATGGTGTGTACTTTGTGTCACATCAGAAGACATGAAGTATCACTTGTCCCACCACGGGTGGTAAGAACATAGACCCCTGAGGGACAAGACAGAAGCCAACATGATCTCTGCAGTCTGTGGTTAGGGTTTACTCTCTCAACTAGAAAGTGATTCATGTGGTGTTATTGGCAACATGAAAACATCTAGTTTCCCATTAGTCATTCACCTAATGGCGTAAACGCCCATTGATAGTTCTTGTCTGCATAAATATTAATAATTCTTTCTTGTTCATTACCAATTTTCAAAATGAGGATTTATTTTAATAGTTTTCTGAAGTGAATGGGTGACAAATGAGTATTTTTTGGCTTTCTCTTTTTAAAGTTTATATACTGATGGAATTCCATTGATTCATTGTGTTTCGATCCAAAAACAGTCATTTTGGGGTGGATGCCAAATTTGTCATAAGTTGGCCAATTGCACTGAAAACTTTTAATGCCTTGATTTTTAACTCAGTCTTTTAGGAGCTTGTTCAGTGAGACTCAAAATACCTGTGTTTATTAGTCCCAGTTGATTTTGAGAACCAGTTGCAACATCCCTGCAGGGCAGAAGGGGGTGGCGATTTCTACAGTTCTGAGTCAGGAGTTTCTGTGACCCAGGGAGAGGTCTGAGACTGGGTCTGTTTCTGGGCTCAATAATTCGAAAAGGGTTGGAAAAGCTCCTGGCCACTTGTTCTCTCTCACCAGGTTTTCTTTCCTCCCTGTCCCAGGACACACCTGAACACTGGCTCACAACATTTCAACATTTCCCATGCTGTTTTCCCTAAAGCAAGCTGCAGCACGTTTGCATTATTTTTGATTATTCTGTCACTATTCTATATCAGCTATGGCTATTTGATTTCACTTATTGATATATTAATATTTAATAAATTAATTTCTCATAAAGATTTGCAGCCTGTGGGTGGCCATTCCAGGCAGGCTGGAAAGCAGAGCCCTGGACAGAAGCCAGAAACACGTGCTTCCTTACTGATAGAATTTAAGAAACTGAAGTAGAGACTGTTGCAAATATAGGTCTCAGTACTGTAATAAGATTTGGCTCTAGCCTCCATGGTGAGATTTCTACCACCTAGCACCACACTGGTGTGTTATTATCGACTTCTCTCCCTAAAGTCAGGCCTACTCGTTCACTTTCCTGCTTCTCTAGGATGATGGAATTGCACTCTCTTTGTTTAATTTTGATTTCTTTTAACCATAATTTCCAGTGGTCTATAGAGCTAATCTGCACCATTGAGGAAAATTAATCTCTGATTACCAGGAAGTTTGGCTGGAGCAGTTTTCTGACCTCTAACTTCAGAATTCAAGATAGGACCAAATTGGCAGTGGTGTCGGTTCTTTATAAAATGGAGGAAAAGAAGGGTCTTTATTTTCAGTACTACATAATTACTTGAAAGGCAAATAGGTTTTCAGTATCCTCCAATTCTTTTATTGCTACCTTACCTTTGTTTAAGCAGATAAAACAGTAGCTCTCCCTGTGGCTTTCAAGACTAAAAATTTCAAAATGTCATCCAAGTATAACATTCGAATCACTTAGACAATCATTCCTGATGCCAGAAACATTCTGTTTCATTTTCTTTTGATAAAGTTAAAAATAGTTCCTCTGACAATGTTGCTGCATACTCTGCTCTTTTCAAGTGTGCACTTTCCCTAGTCCACACATGTCCTCTGGCAGGCCCGCCCTTATTCTGTGATGAGCCTCTGTGAGCATTTGCCATTTACTGCGATGTTCTCTCTCACACTTGCTTTCACTTACTGAATAGAATAAAGTTAAGACTGAAGCCTGTGTTTACCTGCAGTTTCAACCTGGATTCATTGACTGCACTTAATTGTGTTTTATATTTTCATGAAGTTTGATGCCAAGATTTTTAGAAATAATATCCAACTTCTTTCTTTACCTTAATTCCAGGTGCATTGGAGGTTGAAATACACTCCTGACTCATAGATTGTGCTTCATAAATACAGTGATACATTGATTTTTCAAAAACTCAAATTACAATGACGAATTTTTCAGTTGAACATCTCTCTGTGCTTATTCCAATCATAACTAGTGTTCCTAGTGAGGATTTTGATATATTGTTAAATTCTCTTGTTCTTAATAAAAAAGACATATTTATGCCGTTTTACCATGTTGATAATGATACGTTCTGGCTCTTCTGAAACTGAAGGTTTGTAAACCCATATGTAGCATATTTTTAACCAGAATAGCAGAGCATTTTGTTCATTTCCTGTGGAAGATAACAATTTTCTTCCTCTTTCTTTCTTCAGAGGAATCAAAGGAATCTAGAGATACCTTCCTTGTTTCTGGATACAAAAAAATAATAGTAAAACTCTAAAATTAGAGTCTGGAGTGGTGACAGGTATAGCCCTGAAACCAAATCCTCAAAATACACTTAAATTTTACTCTCTGTTAGGCTGTGGCTCTGATGTGCTGTGAGGTTGTATGTGTCACCTGTAGTACTTTTCCACTGTCTTGGGTCTCTGGATGATAGAAGAAAATGGTTGTATATGTAGCAGCTATACAAATAAGGAAGTTGTGGGCACAGATGCTGTGTCCAGGTGTTTGCAGGCACATCTTGACCTCGTAATGCTCCACTGAGTGTGGCGTGGACGGCCACTGGTGTAGTGCTCCGTGGGGTCCTGAGTGATAGTGAGGCCTGTGACCCCTGACTCACCCGCCGTGTGTGTCCTTTCCCACTGTGCTGAAGACGGCAGCTGAGGGCATAGCGAGCCGGGGCCTCTTGACTGGCAGGTCATACAGGACTGTTCCTTGGGGCCCCTCAGACCTGGTGTGGTTGAAGCTGCTGGCGATACCTTCTGGCTTTTTGAATCTCTTCCACGCTCTCTGGACCTTCTCCCATTCTGGCTCTTCTTCAGGAGGGAATTCGCCTCCATTGGGTAAGAGGCACTGAGGGCGCAGCGGACATGCAGGTGTGTGCTGTCTCTTTCTCCATGGCTAGGGGGCTGGCTAGGTAACGTCTAAGGCCATCTTTGCTTGAGTGAGCTTGTCTGCCCTATTTGCTGGAATTCCACTGAGCCTTTGCTGGTACTCTTTCTTCCCCCCCGAGTTGCCCTTCCCCTCCACTACGACCCTCATCTTTCTGGGTGCACCTCAAATGCCGCCGACTCTTTGTAGTTCTCTTTTATCCTTCTGTTCCCATCCTCTCCTGTCTGGCAGGGCAGAATTGACCGCAGCCTCACCTTGGTCCCAAAGCCCTGCGGACGCTTCTCCTAGGCCCCCTCTGCCTTGGATTGGTCATTCTGTGTTCACTGCTCTGATCCAATGGCTCTGCCATCCACCTGTTGCCCAGGCCAGACACCTGAGAGTTGTCCTAGACTGTTCCATCTTTCTCATGCGCCCTCCAAGTCCAGTCCCTCACACAGTCCCAAGACCGTTACAGCTCAAAGAAAAACAAATCCAGATGTGCCTTCTCCCTAGCCCCACTGCCCTGGTCCACACCCTGATTAGTTTGTCCTCTGCAGCACTGAGGTTTACCCCGCTGTCAGTGTCCCTGCCTCCCCTACACTCCACCCTTCACCCTGCTCGCTATGCAGCATTCCAGAGAGCGTCAGTTGCTGCTCTGCGGGCTACAGACCAGTCTCCCACATGGCATCGATAAGCAACTCATTGAGTGTGTAGACATAAAATATTAGAAATTCTGTTTACTTTTTCTTATCTCAACTTATAAAATTTCTCCTTTTTGTTTTGCAGTGTAGCAGAACAATAGCACATACATATACTTTCTAAATGTACTTACAGTAAGGTTGAGTACTCAAAAGTTATTTTATTGATGAGGTATATAGTCAGAAAGTTTAGAGACCCTGAACCCAACCACAGTGTCTCATCCCGATTCCTCTTCAGGGTGTACCGGGTCCTCTGCTCTTTGGCCCCTGCCTACTTGTTCCAGACTCTTCTCCCTTTCTTTTTTCTGCATCATGAACTGTGTCATATTTAACCACATCGTTTCTAGAAGTTAAAAGGCTATTTTATGCCACCACACTTTTGCTGCACTGTTGGTTCTGCCCATAATTCCTTGCTACTGTTCCCTCCCTCTGTCCCTCATCCCTACCCGCACCCCCGCAACTCAGATTCTTCCTTACTTCTGCTTGTGAAGCCCCCTGGAGCTGCCTCCACTCCACAGGTAAAGTCATCACGTCCTCCTTCGCTCTCGCGCCCTGCAGCGCTCGTTCATTCATTCGTTCCGCATGGTCTGTTGAGCGCCGACAGTGTGCCCACCGCCCCGCCCGGGCCACACAGCGCAGTCCGGTCCCTTCTCCGTCTCCTTCACTGTGAGCTCCTTAGAGACAACACGCTCTCCATCCCTTTCCTCCAACACTCAGCACCTTTGTGGACAACGAGTCTGAATGAGTGACCCAGCGCGTGAGGGCACTGGCCCACTAACGTCTCTTTCAACACTGGGATTCTGTTTCAGCAAAAACTGAGCAGAAATTAATTTGTAAATTTGTGGATTTCTATAGCCGAAATTTATTTGTTACGCAATTTATGTTCGTTCAGTGACTCTACTCATTTAGTAATACTTAGAAGTTTGTGTATCTTTATATGTATGTATAAATTTGTATATATTTTGTGAATCCCAGAAAATGGCAATACAATGAGCCCCTACAATTATTCTACAGCCATTATTTTTGTCTGTGGTTATAAATTTTGGCCTGACTTAATAACTAAAAATGAACATTCCGATCACACATTTTGGTTTTGCTTTGGTTTATGTTGGAATATATAGGACATAAAAAAGTTATTTTGGGGTGAAGAATAATTAACCTTACCAGTTATATTGTCCTTAATTTAAGACATATAACTATAAAACAGATAACTTAAGATCTGATTGTTTATATTCCAGATATGATTTTTCATAAATGAATTTTTTACTGTATTAGAACTTTAAATTCACTTAGCATGCATGGGAATTTTTTTTGTTTAATATTTATGTGCTGCAAGTCACAGCCTTTTAGAATATTACCCATCTCATAAGGTAAGGTTTACCATTATAACTGGCACTGGTCACGCTTTGCATACAAGTGTGTATAAAGCAATGTGTGTGTGTGGGGGGAAGTAACTGAGACAGACTGTGATTGGATCAGTAGAAGAGTAAACAACCGGAAAGGGACAAAGATGAGGGACCCCTGTGTCTGCCTTAATTACTGCATTACTGCTCATATTGCTAATAGTTAGACATCATTCTTCTGAACAAACTGGGTCTGAAAGTCCCTCAAATGAGAGAAATATACCGTCATGTTTGAATCTTCTTTTTTTAGCTACTATGAGCCTAAATATTAAATGAAAAGTTAACTGAATTTACCTTCAGAAATTGAAATACACAAAACTGCTGTTGAACCTGTCTTCTTTCTCTTAGGTATAATATTGAGCCCAGTTTATATAGCCCTTTCTTCTCCCTCGGAGCATGCATGGAAGGCCTGAATATTTTGTTTAACAAACTGTTGGGGATTTCCTTATATGCAGAGCAGCCTGCAAAAGGAGAGGTGTGGTGTGAAGATGTCCGAAAACTGGTGAGCTTGCTTTATCCTTACGGTTTGGAGTGGAGTCTGCAGCAGTTTAATCTTTAAGTTAGCTTCGCCCTGGTTGAGTGTGTCCTGTCTAATTTCTGTTTCATAAAAAAAAAAAAAAAAATCCAAATTGCCACTTTTGATTTAGGGCACTGTGTAAAGGATCTAAATATAAGAATAGGAGAGTTAGTTCTCTAAAATAAAATGTTTTTAGGAAGCTCATAGAAGGTTGGATCTTTGACTTCTTTGATAATAACTTCAAGCCTTGAGTTCATCCTTCTTCCATTAGGGCCCACTTTATTTGAGGCATGAATATTTTAAATTTTCCTTTGTAAGATTGGAGGCTTTCTGGTGCCACGTGTTTATCACCAAGGCTTTATTTGTTGTGTTGTTTCATTTTTGCTGACATGCTTACTACGCTCTGATTTTTTCACTGTGTTTCAAGGAATATAAACTGTCCCATTGTCTCTAGGCCATGTTTTGTGAGCACAGAGTAGGTGTGTGGTGGGATTGAGAGGAGAGTGGGGGGGCATTTTATCACTGCCTTTACTTGCCTCAGTGTCTGTTTGAATATTATGAACTTCTACAAAATGACAGATATTGATAACATGCAGAAATATGATAAAAAGGAAAACTGGTAAGAGGACACTGAAAGGACAAATGCAGGGGAGGAAGAGGTTGTACCCGCTCTGCAGGACGTGAGCTTCATCAGGGCGGCAGCGCTGTTTGGCAGTTGTGCTCATCTGTATCCCAGATGCCTTGAACACTTCCTGCCACTGAGTAGGTGCTTAATAGATGTTTATTGAATGAATGAATATATACTTGCAGGAAATTTTAAACCACAAATTACGGTTCTCTGGGATACAGTCATCAAATTCTTAAAAGACAAAGAAGGCAAGATGGAAACTAGTGGTTGAATCTCTCCTTTAAGCTGTGTCTCTTTTATAGGCCTGGTTTGGAGAGGGAATAAATAATGATATAACTGATTTTCAGCTGAAGCTGGGAGCTGCATTTGAAAACAACAAGTTTTCAAATTTAAGGGTTAAAATTTACATGGGCATATGTCATGGCATTCTAAGATTTGAAGAAAAAATAATGTTGCTGCTAAAATTGTCCAGCCAGCACTTCTTCCTAACTTTTGTGGGTGGTTGGTTGAGGTATTATAGAGGATTGGCAGTCGGGACAAAGGGCCCTCAGTAGGAGAACTTCCTCTCCTGGACACACAATTCCCAAATCAAAGTCATTGGAGAGGTAGAGCAGAAGAGGATAGGGTTGGGGGGAAAGAGAATCTATCTTGAGATATGGTGAGATGCAGAAAGTAATTAAAATGTCTATATGTGTGGCTGTGGATGTTTAATATACAGATTCTGACATTAGGAATGCTTTTTCACTTTTAGAGTGTCTGATGGCTCCATTTACCACTAAATTTAAAATTTTTTTCTAGGCTGTCGTTCATGAATCTGAAGGATTGTTGGGGTACATTTACTGTGACTTTTTTCAACGAGCTGATAAACCACATCAGGTGATCCTTTCTTTATACACTGGTTTCTAGATGTGACCAGCAGTTCATTTGTATTAATGTGAGCTTTATTTCACTTTGTGACCTTTATATCATTTTTATAATTCTGCAGTATTTAGAAGTTATTAATGATAGTTACAAAATATATAAATTTGAAATTAAGGTAGAATTTAAAAATAAAAAAGGTTATGGAAATAATTATCACAATCTGTGTTTTTCACTTTTATCTGGGTCATGGTGTTAGTGATGGTAATAATGATAGCTGACATTTTATGAACCCTTATTGGTGCCAAACAGTGCACTGGGTCCTTCATACACATCAGTCTTTTAATGTTCATCTCAACCTTTTGACCAGGTTCTAACGTTATGAGGAAACTGAAGCCATAGAAGAGGTTAAGTTACTTGCCCAGAGTCACACAGCTAAAAGTGGTAGGATTTGAAGGCAAACTCCTTTCCATACTTGACAATGAACCTAGATTAAAATGGCAGAAGATATGTCCACATGGAAACCTTACCAGCCACCAGTTAGCTGCTTATGTGGAAGACATGAGGCTCCTTCCTTTCTTTTAGCTGCATGTCAGGTTTGCCGGTCAGGCACCTTCAGCAGTTTTGTGCAGCTTGATGGGAAATATCAAGAGTTCAGGCTATAAGTTATAACAGCAATAATGGTACCTTATATTTGAATAGTGATTCACAAATTCCAATGCGTTTTGACAGATGTGAGCTTACGAAATCTGGACAGCCACTGTGGGATTTGACAAGGTGGCAATCTAGAGATGAGGCTCATAGAGGCAAATCATTTTCCAGGATGATTTGTAGGTGTCAAAGGTGGGACCAGAGTTTAGATCATCAGACTCTGAGTCTGTGTTCTTCCTCTTCGGCTGATCGCCTGGCAGAGACTCTGCTTTAGTGATTGGGAGCCCTGGTTCTGGGTAGTCAGCCTGGGCTCAGGTCCAAGATGCAGCAGTTCTAGCTCGGTGTCCTTGGACATGTTACTTAGCATTTATTTCTAAGACTCAGTTTCAGTTTTCTCGTCTGAAAAGTGAGGTACATCTGCCTCACAGGATTGTTATGAAGAATAAGTGATACAATGCAAGTGACTTGCAGTATAGTGTCTGTTCCAGTGTCAGTTACTCCAGATTCTTTGTCTATGACAGTTCAGAGCCCATGACTTCCAAGTGATAAAGACAAGAGACATGGAAATTACCTCTTTGTTCATTATCTGACATATAGTAGGGACTCAAAAATTCATGTCCCTTTCCTCAGTAGCTGATGTCTGTCCCCTCCCCTTACTTAAGAATGTCTTGAGAGCATGGATCTTTGATGACTGTGTTTCCAGCATCTGTATGGTTTTGGGATGAATTAATGAATTAATCAATATAACATCATAGTATTATTGGCGTTTTAAAAAATTAAAATTTTAGCAGAATAATTTGTGTCCAGAAAAAGTATCTAAAACTAAACAGAATAAGAATAGGATTAAGTTAAAGTATAATTTTGTATTCATTATATTATAATTTTATATTCATTAAGACTGTTTTACTCTTTATGTTTTCTGATTCTCAAAGGATTGCCATTTTACAATCCGGGGAGGCAGATTAAAGGAGGACGGAGACTACCAGCTCCCAGTCGTGGTTCTGATGCTCAATCTCCCCCATTCCTCCAGGGGCTCACCGACTCTGTTAACTCCTGGGATGATGGAGAATCTTTTCCATGAAATGGGACACGCTATGCATTCTATGCTGGGACGTACCCGCTACCAACACATCACTGGTGAGCCATGAGGAGGGTTTCTATTTAGTACAATCCTTTAAAAACATGTATTTTCATTTAAATTGGGAAGAGTGCTTTTGTTGGGAAAATCTGCTCATTTAATAATGTCCCCTGGTCCTTTATCTCAGATTGCCTCCTCTTGTCCTTCTCATTGTTACGCAACATGATCTCCTTATGCTTTTTTCTGTCCCGTTAACAGCTGTCACCAAGGAATAGGTCTCAGTTGTCTATTTTTGGAGTTTGTGCCTATTTTATAGTGTTTTGTATGGAATTTAAGTTTGTGGCTTTGTGTGTGTGTGTGTGAATGAATAAATACGTATTTAATATTTTCTTAGTACCTAGCACAAAGTTAGTGAGGGAATAAGTGAGATGGATGTTGCCTCTGTTTATCCCAAATCAGTTAAAACACAAAACAAAACATATTTTAGAAGTATGATGAAATACTTTTTATTTTTCTTATACTTTCTCTTGTAGATTTTTATGCTGATATGTGGCCATATTAAATGATATTACAGACTTTCCTTTTAGTTGTCTTATGTCTAAGTCTGAAGCCCACCATCATATATGGCCAGCATTAGAGCACCTGGGACATTTTTGGCATCTAGTATTTATTAACTAAGTTGACACACACAGGATTTTGGACAAGGAGAAGATATTTGAAAAGACTGTAGGTGGGCTGAATGGAATCATAAAATGCTACCAAAAGGTTCTTACAGGATTTGTTGCTTTAAGTAATTTTGAATTTAAAATATTGCTTTGCTTCACTGAGGATTGACTGAGTTACAAAAAGCAATAAATGAATAACATAAAATACTTTTAAAACAAAGGAAGTATGAAAGCATTAGGTAATGGAATTCAGTGAATTAAATACAAATGCTATATTAATTTAAAAAATGTTTTAATTAGTGTTTCATGTATAGCTAGCATAGATGAAGACAGGTTTGTTTGTAGAGGGTGTGAGCCATTGCTTTATAAGGTGTTTTAGCAGCTGTGCAAATATTTTGTTTTACTTTTGTTATAAAGGAAAATATATAGGATTATAATAAACTTTTCTGCAAATATGTACAATAATTTTATAGAAGTGAAATATTGATTTAATGAATTAAAGCTTATCATAGTTCATCAGAAGTCCAAATAAAAGTTTTAAAAGAGTACATAAAAAGTAAGATAAATATGTTGATTTGATTCATGCCAACATTTTTTCTTCTTTTTTTCCTCGTTTTAGGGACCAGGTGCCCCACTGATTTTGCAGAGGTTCCTTCTATTCTGATGGAGTTCTTTGCAAATGATTATCGAGTAGTTAACCAATTTGCCAGACATTATCAGACTGGGCAGGTAGGAACACTAATATTGTCATATTGTCCTTTGGATCGTGATAGTCGGTTTTTGTGACTTACTGGATAATGTTTAACTCCTCCTGCTTTTTCAGAACTCATCCTCTCCCAAAACAGATTACCCCCCCCCCCCCCGTTTTTTTTAAGAGACAGGTTTCACTCTGTCACCCAGGCTAGAGTGCAGTGGCACGATCATAGCTCACAGCAACCTCCAAGTCTTGGGCTCAAGCAGTCTTCCCGCCTCAGCCACATGAGTGGCTGGGACTGCAGGGACATGTCACCCTGCCTGGCTAATTTAAAAAATTTTTTGTAGAGATGAGGTCTCGCTCTGTTGCCCAGGCTGGTCTCAAACTCCTGGTCTCAAGTGATGCTCCTGCCTTGGCCTCCCAAAATGCATTTTTCTTTTATCATGTTTTTTCCTGATTTCTTATCTTTTCTTTTTCCAGACTGTAGTATCTTAGTCACAGCATATAGTCATATATTGAAAAATAGCTACCCTTTATTATATGCCCAGTAATCTACCATTTAGTCCTCATAACCATCCCATGAGGAAAAGCACTTTGTACCTATTTTCCAGATGAAGAAACAAGCTCTATAGTAGAACAGGCTTTCAAGTCTGTCTCACTTCAGAAAAGCCTTTTCTTCTGAATACTTAGTCTTTTAGTCTGAATTTTTATGTTGTTTCATAAAATTGAACTGCAATGCCATATTTTGCCAGTATACTCCGCACATATATGATGCTTAGACTGAAAATTCCTTAATTTTGAGGTTTATGTTCTTCTTTCTTTTTTTAAAATGCTTTTCTTCACTTTCTGTTGGAATTTTTCTGGTAGAATTATGATATAATAAATTGTTCTACAAAAGGTCTTATTTCTGTGGTTAAGAGCTTTGGGTTCTTGTGTTAGACTGACTTGGTGCTTCCTTTTCAACTTTGGATGGTTTCCCCATTTTTGTAATATCAATTATAAAAACAACTACCTTATAGGTTGTTGTATGAATAAGTAAGTTATAATATTTTGGGGGAAAACACTTTTCTATTATCTAATATACTTTTGTTCTTCCTACTGTTTTTCTTGTTTTTATTTTCTTTTTTTGGCTATACCAGTAGGTATCAGATGCTATCTTAGTTTCTACATGAAAATTGTTCAGTAACAGAGTAAAAACTGAGTGGTGTGAAGAGACAGAATTCAATTGATTATTAACCAGTAGTTCTTAATTATTTATCATATACTAAAAACCATATTGGACACCAAATGAAGGAGTAACATTGGTCTTGTCAAATAAAACTGAAATCTGGACTTAGCGTGGAAAGAATACTTGAAAAGACTGTTGCAATCAGGGGAGTCAGGACTATTACAACCAAATTAGGGAGACCACTGCAACAGGGAGAACTCTGTCCAGGGTTTAGATTAGTGCATTGTAATTGTGCAGGTTTTTAAATTAAAATAAGAGATACCTTACAGTAAGTTAGCTGTAAGTTACCAACATCATGGCATTTACTGTCTACTTGTACATTGCAAAGTATACTCTCCCCCTTTTCTTGGCACCGTGACTGTGTGGTGCTTTGTTACATGTGGGATGGGGAGGTTCCCCCTCAGAGTGCCCCTCCCTGGTGCTAGTTTAAATTATATCAATCTTTGAATCTCTAGCACCTAGAATCTTGCTTAGCACAAAAAAAGCACTAAAAAAATTAAATGAAGGAGTGAATAGAACTAGAAAAAGAAAGACCGAAAACACCTTTATTTTTGACTCTTTTTCTGTCTCCATATGCATAATATGATTGGGTCATTTCTTTTTTTTTTTTTTTTTTGAACTGGATTTGATCTAACTACTATTGTCAGCTATAAAGAATGAGTTTCTAGATAACTAATCTGAGTCTTCATCATAATCTATTTCAGTTATTAAGGTGGCAGAACTGGAATGTCTGTGATCCAATCAACTACCCATCCATTATCCTGCAAAGAATTGCACTGGGAATTAGGCGGGGTTGGCCAATGACATAGAAGCTCATACCCCATCAGATAATAGCATGGCCCATCCATGGCTACATATTTTGGGGATTGGGGCTGGTTAGGAATTCAGCGATTGCTCCCTCTGTGAGGTGTGTCGGAGCAGAGCCACATGCACAGTGCAAGGGCCCTGGGGAGGGCCCCCAACTCTACCTGCGCCTTCAAAGAGGAAGTGCAGGAGGAAGGAGGTCTCAGGAAAGTATGTAGAAGGGGGATTCACCAGGCAGCTCTCAGCAGCCCTTACCTGTTCCACTAAAAAATATTTAATGAGGACATACTAAGGACAGAGGTCCTTCAGTCAGAAAACATTAACTGAGTTTTTATTATGTACCAGTTACTATTCTCAGCATCCGAGAAACAATCAAGAATAACTCAGACAACATCCCTAGCGCCCACGGCCTTTAATCTAAAGGGAAACTGAGGCAGAGCCCAAGACTAAGGCATTCTGGCTAGAAGGAAGAGCCTGTGAAAGGCATGGAGCAGTCCTCTCGGTGGCAGTGGGTGCAGCTTAGGGAGGGGGGACAGGGAAGGCAAGAAAAGACAGTGGACTGCAGGTGGGGGCAGGTGGCGGAGGGCTGCAGAGCACAAGCAGGAGTTTGGACTGAATCCTGATGTAGGTGGAAAGTCATTAAAGATTTTTAGGCAAGGAAGTGACATAATCAAATTTTAGTTTTAGGAAAATAACCCTGGTGTCAGGGAGGAAGACGGATTGGAGTGGGGTGAGAGTAGAGTCTGAGAGAAGCGGTACTCAGGCCGCTGAGCTGCTGAGGCTTCCTGCAGAGAGGGCAGTAGCACCAGCCTCTCTGGTCAGAGGGCATTTTGTGCCAGCTGCCCAGGAAGCGGCCTGGCCTCGTGCCCTGCTCCTCTGGCCCCTGCCGTGCCTGCCTGTCTTGTCTCTAGAAGTCGTAACCAGCCTACGCACTCCTCTTGCCCTGCACACCCTTTAGTCCCAGCTCCTCTCCCAGCACCCCCTCCTGTTGCTGGAGTGATTTTTCTTGGCATTGTTTGCACCAGGCTTTGCTGTTTCTTAATTTTGGGAGTCGTGTCTGCTCCTCCTGGCCACTGGCTCTCACCCAACTCTGCCCCACCTGTTTTCTCGTCAGCCCTTGGTAATCAGCTTCCCTGAGCTCTGCCTTGGGCTGTGCGGCCCGGCTCAGCCCCTAGCAGAGCCTAGGTGAAGGCTGCAGATGTGTCCTCGGCCAGTGGGGTGGCAGGAGGGGCAGGATGCCGGAGCCATAGGAGACTGACCTGGGAGGACTCGTGGCCAGTTAGATGTCAGGGACAAAGGGGAAGACAAGTCAAAGCTGGGGGTTCCACAGTCAGAGAATTCTGGTAGGGGGTCAGGTTTGAGAGGGAGGATGCAGAGTTCTTGTTTTGAGTGTACCAACGAGCAGTGGCATTGTCCAGGAGGCCACTGGTCTGCAAGTCTGAAATTCTGGAGTCAGACACTGCAGATATGCGGGGATAAATGGCAAAGAGATGGTGGTTGAGATGTAGGGAGATTAGAAATTTCCTGTGAGGGAAAGCAAGATGTGTCTAAAGAAACCAGCATGGTTAGGAAAGGAGTGGTCTGAGGAGCTTAGGTACACAAGGTAAGAGGACGACACACGCAGGTGAGGATGACTGCGAAAGAGGAGCACGAGCCTTTCGGAGTAATACTTTTGTTTTTTTAAAGTTAAATCTTAGGCTGAAATTTACCACAAACACTAATGTCAATTTTTTAAAAATTACTATCTGCTTATAGAACAAATAGAATAGCAAAGAAGGACTAGAGCCACTGCTTGGGGGGCGATGTAATGTAAACAGCAGAGAGCTTCCCAATGCCTGCGTTCTTAATAAATTCTTCAGTAAGAAGAACCATTTTTGGTGGTTCTTCCTAGATGCAAGAGAACCAGAATAAGCTCCCCCCTATAGATGAGATAGGAAGATTGCAGTAAGCTGCTTTGAATTAATTCAAGTTTCAGACTCAGAAGACTTGTCCACTGCCCTTAGGGAACTTGCAGACACAGTCTCTAAAGAATTTAAAATAATTTTGTGATTCCATGAAGGATGGAAAGCATGCCCGAAGGCAAGAGACGTGAAAATGCTTTCAGCTTCGCAAGGGCTTGCCTCTTCTTGTCACTAATTAAAACACTAAGTGGCTTGTTTTTTTGTTTTTCCTTTTTAATTTTAAGGGCAGTCCTCCCCTTAAGGATAAGGAATTAATTCCCTAAAACCCAAGTCTTTGTAAGTAAATGATATTTAAGCCCATAAGGAAAAATAACAGGGTTACATCTTTATGCTTAATTTCCTATCATGCTGCATTTCAGGAAAGGATTTCTGTTTTAAACACCATGAGATGTATTCCAGAGAGCTCTTAGATACAGCGTAATCTATCAGTGATTTATTAACATCTGCAGGCATTTTATCTGAACTAGAGCATAGCGTGGCCAATGAATTCCACGTGCGGGAGGAATTAGAAGTATGCTTATCAGACTCGCAGGTGCCCCGCAGCTGTCAGAGATAACATGCCAGAGGTACTCATCTGAGATCAAAACTGTCCCGACAAGCTGCACCTTCAAAGCTGAAGCAGAATTTATTGTAAATTAATCTTAAAATCAATAGCACAAGTATAGGAGGAGTACACACTAGACTTGGTAGCGCTTCAGGTTTTGAGCCACAATAAAGTTAACAAGGATCAACAGTTTGATGGTGTAGCCCTGCAAATCTCAGCAGTCTTAGTTGGAGCTGCAGCGTCTGAGCACCTAAAGGTTATTGCCCTCTTCTCGGTGCTTACTGGGCCCAACCGTCAGCCTTACCTCTTCCCAGTTGCTCCCAGTTAGCCCAGAATTATCTGTGGGTGGCCTCGTGCTTCCGGAAGCATGGTCCTGGTCCTTTCCAAACCTTTCTGAGGAGCACTTCTTTTGTTGTTGTTATATTTTGATGATTCTGAAACTGGGATCCCTTGTTCGCTACCTATTTATATCTAATGGCTGTATTAGTCTGTTTTCTGTTGCTTATAACAGAATGCTTGAAACCGGGTACTTTATAAAGAAAAGGAATTTATTTCTTAGGGTTATGGAGGCGGAGGGGTCCAAGGTTGAGGGGCTGCATCTGGTGAGGCCTTCTTGCTGGTGGGGACTCTGCAGAGTCCCGGGGTGGCACAGGGCACCACATGGTGAGGGCTGAGTGTGCCCATGTGCTCCAGTCTCTCTTCTTAGAAAGACACCAGTCCCACTTCTGTGGTAACCCATTCACCATTAACCGTGAGTGGATTAATCCATCATGAAGGCAGAGCCCTCAGGACCTAGTCACCTCTTAAAGTCCCCACCTCTCAATACTGCCACACTGGGGATTAATTTTTAACATGAGTTTTGGAAGGGACAGGCATTCAAACTATAGCAATGGCATAGTGTGTCCCCTCCCCAAATCTGTTATAAAATCAAAGATACTCTACAGTTATTGGGTTCTTGGGTTTAAGGAGATAAGATAGTCTTACCCCTATACTAGCATTGAAAATGCAGAGCACCTGCATTATGTAGTCTGAAAGCCTGACCCTTGACTCCTCCTATGGTTGGAATATGGTTTGTCCTCAACAAACCTCCGCGTGGTGGTGTTGGTAGGAGGTGCCTTTAAGAGATGATGAGGTAGTTAAGATGCAGTAATGTCTTTCTCTCTTGAGACTGGGTTAGTTCTCGTGGGAATGGATTAGTTCCCTCGAGAGCAAGTTGTTATAAAGCAAGGTTGCCTCTTGTGAAATACCCTTTTCGCACAAGCTCTGTTCTCCTGTTGTTCCACCATGTTTTGACAAAGCACAAGGCCCTCTGCAGAAGCCGCCAGAGGCACTGCCCCGTCATGAACTTCCTAGCCTGTAGGACCGAGAGCTAAATAAACCTCTTTTCTTTACAAATTACGCAGTCTCGGGTACTGTTGCAGCAACACCAAGTGGACTAAGGTACCCCCGTCCCTAAACTAGCCCCATGGGGAAGGGGAAACTGGGGCTGACTCTGGGTCAGGTTTGAGGTTGTGGTGAGCTATGATGATGCCACTGTACTCTAGCCTGGGCGACAGTGAGACCCTGTCTCAAAAAGAAAAGAAAAAAAGAAACAGTCCTTTGTTAGGCATGTGTATCTCAATTTATGGCTTGTCTTTGCACTTTTCCTTCTGGTATCTTTTGCTGGACTTAACTTGTTCATTTTATTGTTGAATTTAGCAATCTTTTCTTTATAGTTAATGCTTTTTGTATCTTAAACTTTTTCTTTAGAAGTCATAAGGATATGTGTCTGTTTTCTTCTAAAATCTCTATGTTTTCCTTTAGGTTTTTAATGAAGTTGGAAATTCTTTTTATGTTTAACGTAATGTGGGAATCAAATTTACTTTCTTCCTTATGGAAGGAATTGTCCCTGCACCATTTATGGAATAATGTATCCTTTCCTCAGGGATATGTCATATACCAAGTCACCACATAAATGCAACAGTCTCTGGGATTTCTCTTTCATTCCATTGTTGAAGCTGTCTTGATACCGATGTTATGCTGTCTTTATTCCCATAGCTTTGGAATAAGCCTTGATATCTGGAACGACAAGTCTTCCTCCATTTGTTCTTCAAAAATTGGTCTACTCCTGGACCTTCGTGTCCTGTCATATACATTTTAAATAAAGTTATCTATTTTCTTGAAAAAACCTGATGAGAGTTTGGTTGGAATCACATTTATAGATCAGTGTGGGGAGAACTGGTATCTATGAATATTGTCTCTGTGAATCTACAAATATGGCATATCTCTCCATTTATTAGGCCTCCTTTAAAGTCTTAGAATAAAGTTTTCAAGTTTCCTTCTGAAGGGCCTCCTTGTTCAACTTTTTGGGGGCTTAGTCCTACATGCCCTACCTTTTTGATACTCTAAGTAGTATATTTTTTAAAATTACATTTTCTAATTGTTTCTGGTGTTTAAAAATGCAGTTTAGCCTTTATTACATATTGATCTTATTTTCAGCAACCTTCCTAAACTTCCTTATTAATTTGAATAATTTATTTATAGAATTTAAAAAGTTTTTAACCAGATAGGAACTCCTGCTGAAAATAATGACAGTTTTGTTCGTTCTTTCCAATCCATGTGTCTTTTACCTCTTTTCCTTGTCCTCCTCCACTTACTGGAGCCTCCTGTACAGTCTTGTGCAGATGGTATGTATGGGTGGTACTTGTTTTGCACCTCTTTTTTAAAGGAAATATTTCTAATGTTTTACCATAAAGATGTTTATTACAGGTTTGGTGTAAATGTCAGAAAAAGGAAATTTCTTCCTATTTCCAGTTTGCTGAGTTTTTTTTTTTTAATCATTAGTGGATATTGCATTTTTTTCCTGCATCTTGTGAGGTATTGGGTGGTTCTTTTCCTTTAATCTATTAATGTAGCAAATATTAATGTGAAACATTAGGCCACCTTTGCATTCCAGGATTAAATGACGTTGGTCCCAGATTATTGTTATTTCTTAATATAGAACTGGCTTTTCAGTTTGCTAATCTTCTGTATATTGATGGCTTTTGCATTTATGTTTAGGGATTGGCTTATAATTTTTTCTTTGCCCTATTCTCTGTTAGTGTTCATATTAAGTATAAGTGTTTTTTATAACATTGTAATCATCTGTTCCTTAAGACTTTGGCAGAATTCATCTACAGCAGTCCCCGACCTTTTTGGCACTAGGGACTGGTTTCATGGAAGGTAATTTTTCACTGACCTTGTGGGAGTGGCAGCGGGTGGAGGTGGAGCTCAGGCATTGAGGCACTGCCGGTCTCCCAGGGGTTGGGGACCACAGATCTATAAAACCATTTAGGGTCTGTTATTTTTCTGTGTTTTAAATGAATGATTCTTTAATAGTTGTGGGAGTCTTTGGGCCTTCTTTTCCTCTTAAATAAGCTTTGCTAAGTTGTAATTTTCTAGAAATTTGTCCATTTAATCCAAGTTCTTAAGTTTATTGGCATAAAGTTATTTATAGTATTCTTTTATCCTTCAAATCCTGCTAAATCTATAATTATGTCCTTTTTCATTCCTAATACTGTTTTCTCATTTTTTCTCTATTAATCTTGGCAGAAGTTTGTCTACCTTATTAGTATAGTTGTCTCTCAGTATCCGAGGGGAATTGGTTCCTGCACACCCCCTACACCCCACTGTGGATACCAAAATACATGGCTGCTCAGGTCCCTGGTATAAAATGGTGTAGCATTTGCACATCATCCCATAGACTTTAAATCATCTCTAGATTACTTACAATATCTAATACAATGCATGTGCTATGTAAGTGGCTGTTGTTTCTACTGTATTGTTTAGGGAATAATGATAAAGAAAAAGTCTGTACATGTTCAGTACAGATATAATTTTTTAAAAAGTATTTTTGATTTGTGGGTCCTTGAATTCATGGATGCAGAACCCATAGATAAGGAGGACTGACTGTACTTTCAAAGAGCTACTGCTACTTTTGTTTATCCACTCTGTTGTTTGTTTTAGTTGATTAGTTTCCGCTTTTATTATTACTCTCTCCTTCCTCTGTTCTTATTTTTTCTGCTTTTATTATTACTCTCTCCTTACTCTGTCCTCATTTTTTCCCTGCGGTTTCATAAGGTGGACACTTGGCTAATTAACCTGCAGTCATATTTAACATGTGCATTTAAATTTTAATACTATAAATATTAGATTACATGATGCAATGCTTTAGCTATGTTCTACGATTTTAATACAAAATATTTTTAAGGTTGCTAATTTCCATTGTAATTTCTTCCTTGACTAAGGACTTTTTTAGAACCATAGTTTAAAATTTTAAACCTTTGCAGGGGAGTTATTTATCTTTTTGTTATTGATATCTAATTAATTGGTCTATCTGGTATTGATTCTTTATAGTTTGTTAATTATTTAATGACCGCGTGTGTGGTCATGGTTTCTCAAATGTTCCATCTGTGCTTGAGTAGATTGTTTTCTAATTGTTAGGTCTGGAGTTTCATACTAGTCTGTCAGCCTTTTAATTATATTGTTTAGATCTTTGTTATATAACTAATTTTTTTGGCCTAGAAAAATTGAGAGGTATAAGTCTTCTACCAAGATGATGGATATATCATTTCCCCCTTAGTTTTATCCATTTATCCATTTTTGTTATATAACTAATTTTTTTGGCCTAGAAAAATTGAGAGGTATAAGTCTTCTACCAAGATGATGGATATATCATTTCCTCCTTAGTTTCATCCATTTTTGCTGTCATATTTTGAGAATTTTTTATTAGTTGCATAAAAGCCTACAGTTATTATATCTTCCTAATGAACTATTTCTTTCTTCCTCATTTGTTATCCTCTCAATCTTCATCTGCTTCCTGTTTAAAATTTTTTTTTTCTGGTAATTTTGCAACCCCAGCTACATTACTAATCACCAAATATAGACAATTGATTTTTGAGAGAACCTGACATTTTTTGTGTAGTTTTGTCCATTAGCTGCTACACAAAAATGTTTGCTGCTTTATCTTTCTCACCTATTACTTATAAAACAATAAGTAATAGAAATAAGTGCTTATTATTTTATATATTTTCTTATTTAATCCTATCTAGGAATCTGTGAAGTAGATGCATAGTAGTCCTCATCGTGTAGACTCTGAGACTTAGGTTAAGTACTTTGCTACAGATCACACAATAGTAATGTGGGGGGTCAGTAGATCTATTAGTTTCACATCAGAATTTTCTTAAAGTTCTGTCAGGGTTGATCAAATCAGTGCTATGATAATTGTAAGTATTTTCCTTTTGCAGTCTTTTCTAGACAATTCCTTAATATATTAGGAAATGGCCTACCCTTCTGACAGCATATCTTGCAAAATGACAGATCCATATCCATTTTTGTGTTACTTTTAGAACAGTAAAATTCTAATGCAAAAGTAGCTTTAGAACTGTTCAGTCCTGCGTCATTATAAGATTTAGTTTGTTGCCTTAGTTTGTGAAAGTCAACCCAAGGCTAAAATTGCTTAAGTTCTATTTCCAAGGAGACATACAGACTTATAATAAACCTTCTCCTGTCATTCTGTTTCAGGAGATGTGAATAAGGATAGAAGGTAAACATTACAGTACAATTAATATTAGATTAGCTTTGGCAGGTGTAAGTCGGTTTTGAACTTTTCTTATTTTCAGCTTTAATGTTTTTCAGTTATGTCTAGACAAGAGTGTTGAACAGGGAGATAGAGATGGATCTGACCCCACCACCATGTGCAGGTGACCTTAGACTAGTCAATGAATTTGTCTGAGATTTTTCTGCTCCTTTATATCCAAAAAATATTTAGAAATTAAAAATTAATTATGCCCCCATACCTACCTCAAAAATTTTAGTCAGTCAAATTTAATAATGTATACAAACTGTAAAACATGATAATATTGGAATTTTGTTTTTTTTAAGAGACAGGGTCTCACTTTTTCACCCAGGCTGGAGTGCAGTGGTGCAATTAATCACAGATCACTTTAGCCTCCAGCTGCTGTGCTCAAGCAATCCTCCTGCCCCAGCCTCCTGAGTAGCTGGAACTACAGGTACATACCACCATGACCAGCTAACTTTGAAATTTTTTGTAGAGACAGGTTCTCACTTTGTTGCTCAGGTTGGTCTTGAACTCCTAGGCTTGAGCAGCCTTCCCGCCTTAGCCTTCAAAAGTGCTGGGATTACAGGTGTGAACACTGAACCCAGATGAATATTTTTAGCAAAAATGGAAGTTAGATCTCTATCACACATTAAAATGTTTAATGTTGAGTCCTATAAAACTCAAGCCATCTGACCTCTGTTTCTTTGAGTTATTGGTGGGTCTGTGATAACATACAAGCATTTCTAAAGGTTCTTTTATCTCAGATCATCTTATTTAGTCTGTTAGAAAACGTCACTCAAAATCAAGTAAGTGAAAAGCAATATTTCCCATGGATTCAGGCCTGATATTTTGTCTCTTTAGGCTTAGACAGCATTTCATGATATTGATTATGTGCCATCTGGATTACTGGTTATATCAAAACAGGTTAGTTGAGACATGCTGCGATCGGTTGTTTTTCCATCATAGACACGTGCGGAGATTTAGTGCCCTGACACACAGCTTGGGGTGGGCGTGATCAGCTGGGAAATCAGAGCTGCTGACTCGGCCTGTGCAGCTCAGTGCTTGGCTTTATCCTCTGAAGTATTTTCTTGTTTTGGATGACCGCATCCCAACAAGTTTTCTGTCATCAGACTCAGTGTGTTCCCAGAGGACATCGATGATAGTTCTTTGCTTCAAGAGGAATCATTACCATAACAAGGATTTGTACAAGAGAATATCTTAACTTTTAGTATTTATGTAGCTTCTACCATAATATTAATAAATTTTCCCAATAGTCATAGATAAGACAAGGTACTTTATCACAGCGACTTGGCTCTGTAGGAATTTGTTGCTGAACTTTTAACATAACACAATTTAAATTGTACTAGTAAGATTGTGAAATGAGAGAAAATGTCTGGCAAGTTTATGAGGTTACATGCTTACAAGTTAAGCTCATGGCAAAATATTCAGAGAATTCAAGTGATACCGAGTTTGCTAAAGCATTTGCGTTTTTTGGTACATTATTTCTAAAATCTTCCCAAAATGTTATGTTGTCTTGGTATAATAGAACAGCTGTTACTATTTTAATGTTCTTATTCCCATGTATGGTCAATAAACACTGCACCTTTTGCTTATCCCAAGAATACAGTCAACGACTTCCTCCTTTTGGTTAGGCAGTGTAGCATAGGCTGTGGACAGTGTTTGGCTCATATGAAGCACTGAGTAAGTTAGTTGTTAATAGGGTGCCAATATGATCTATTGCCCCAGCCAAAATACGTTTAAGCAGGAATGGGGTGCTATTACTGATCATACCAATACAGCAGTCCTAACCTAAGACTGCCAGGCCCACCTGCATGTGTGGTCACCCAAGCTATGACAACATTTGGAAAGTCAGACATGCTGGATACAGGGACCTGAATTTCTTCCATTTAGTTAATATGTGTCACATGTTGACTGGCTAATTTTTACCTCATTGCATCTTCATGCTAATTTTGTTGCACAGGTATTCTTACTCTCATTTTACAAATGAGAAAACAGGATACCATGAGACTTCCTTGAAGTCACAAAGCAACAAAACAAATGAGTAACAATAGGAAACAGAAGACGGCTAAACTCTGACCCACTCCTCTGTCTTCACACAGTGCTACCTCCTTATGGAGAGTTTTTCTCCTTGTAATATTAGAAAGATTTAATTTCACTCATATTGTTTTTCGAGTCATTGCGATGATTATGTTTTTCTACATCAGGGCATCTCAAACTTTACCATGCATAAAATCACCTGGGCGACTGGTTAAGATTCTGATCTAGTGA
Organism: Mirza zaza; assembly: GCA_008750895.1. Classification (NCBI taxonomy): domain Eukaryota; kingdom Metazoa; phylum Chordata; class Mammalia; order Primates; family Cheirogaleidae; genus Mirza; species Mirza zaza. Next base: position 56,030 of record VSMD01074546.1, read on the forward strand.
ATGTGAGGTGGGTCCAAGATTTTGTATTTCCCAGAAGCTCCCAGCTGATGCTTGTGCTGCTGGTCTCTACTTGTTTTGGGCTTCGTGTAGTTGGGTAATTATCATTCTTATAATTCATATTTAAGCACAAAAATTGTAATTTTGAGCAAGAAACCAGACTTTACCTTCTTGACATAAGAAGGAGGTCGATTTTCTTGTCTTTCATTTTCCCTTTTTGGCCATATTGTGTTCTGACATTAAAAAATAATAATAATAAATGAGCACTAGGAGTTAGCTCTGTCCTCTGTCCTCTCCCTGACCATAAGGAAAAGCAGATAATGTGCTATCTTTTGTGCGCTCCACCCACTTGCAGGGGTTAGAAATGGCCGCTCTGGGCCGGGCGCCGTGGCTCACATCTGTAATCCTAGCACTCTGGGAGGCCAAGGGGGGCAGATTGCTCCAGGTCAGAAGTTCAAAACCAGCCTGAGCAAGAGCGAGACCCCGTCTCTACTATAAATAGAAAGAAATTAATTGGCCAACTAATATATATAGAAAAAATTAGCCCGGCATGGTGGTGCATGCCTGTAGTCCCAGCTACTTGGGAGGCTGAAGCAGTAGGATCGCTTGAGCCCAGCAGTTTGAGGTTGCTGTGAGCTAGGCTGAAACCACGGCACTCACTCTAGCCTGGGCAACAAAGTGAGACTCTGTCTCAAAAAATAAAAAAAAAAAGAAAAGAAATGGCCGCTCTGAGGAGGGCAGTGGGCCTGGCCCCGGGTAGGGCCTGTGGCAGGAGGCCCCGCAGTTAGCAGAACAGCTGGGGCTCTGCTGACCTGGGAGAGGCAGTGCCGAGGGGGAACAGAAAAGAGCCAAAAAGGAACTTTCTAAAGAAAGTGGGTACAAGTTGGGGACTGGAGAGAAGCATAAAGATCAGTGAGAATGATACAGCTGTATTTATGCCTTTATTTCTCTAACAAGTTTTTTTTAGAAGCATTTTTTCTTTTATTAGTGAAAGTTTACCAACTCATTTCCCAACCAGTGTCCTGTGTTTTAAATCACCCTATTATAAAAGATGTACAGGGTACAGGAACAGGTGGTTAGCAGTTCAATGGGTTTCTATACTCTAGAAGGGAGGACTATTCATAACTTAATGTGCTAATTTGAGCTGGGAACCCCCAGGAAAGGCGTTCACCTGAGTGAATATCCTGGGCAGGAGATTCTACCTGCTCGACTGCTGTAGCTTCTACCAGAGGCAGGGCCTCTCTCCCCCAGCAGGCAAAGGGGCCAGCAGCAGCACCGGAAGGCCAAGTCACTTCACTTAACTATTTCTGCAGGTACAAAATTACGAGTGTATGACGAGGTTCTCAAACTTAATTTAGCTACTTAACTGAGCTTTTAACAACACATCTTGAACCTCTTCAGGAAGAGATACACAATATACTGTTGGTGGAACATTGTGAAAAGGATGAAAAGTTCTTTCTTTCCTGTTTTCTTTTTTCAATTAAGTGGAAAATTCAATTCACCTGTATCTCAGACACAATATATACCACATAGAGATTTGTGGTTCTCTATCTAAAACTGGGATCAGATGTTTTAGAATTCAGAATTTCTTAGATTTTTAGAAAATTAAAATGATTTATATTGTCAAAAGACAAAATTACAAAAACTTTATAATAGTTCTAGCTCTGGCTGGGCGCGGTGGCTCATGCCTGTAATCCCAGCTCTCTCGGAGGCCCAGGTGGGCGGATCGTTTGAGCTCAGGAGTTCGAGACCAGCCTGAGCAAGAGCGAGACCCCATCTCTACTATAAATAGAAAGAAATTAATTGGCCAACTAATATATATAGAAAAAAAAATTAGCCGGGCATGGTGGCACATGCCTGTAGTCCCAGCTACTTGGGAGGCTGAGGCAGTAGGATTGCTTGAGCCCAGGAATTTGAGGTTGCTGTGAGCTAGGCTGACGCCACGGCACTCACTCTAGCCTGGGCAATAAAGTGAGACTCTATCTCAAAAAAAAAAAAAATAGTTCTAGCTCTAATTGGCTTTTACCTGCAATTCATGAATAGGGGCTGCCTCCATTCTACAAAATAGAATGAGGGCTCCCATGGGCAACAGCAGGACAGTGGGTTCCTAAGTGGGGAAAAGGAAACAGGACAATAGAAAAAAGAAGCTGATTGGTAATGTCAAGTTACTCTGGGTTGCTTTTCTGTAAGGGTTAAAGCAGACAGGACTTCCTTATTACACTGACTCAGGTAGACTGGAATCTCCTATTTTCAGGAAAAACTGTTCTGTTTTGGAATCTGTTTCTCTAAAGCTTCAGATTGATTATGTGGCATTTAGCATGAGTGACTCCATTTTGGTTTGGTTTTGTCTGTGCAGGAGCTCAGTCCAAAACAGTGGTCTCCCATAATTTTTGTTTAACAATATACTATAGATTTAGAATTTAAAAAGAAAAAAGCAAACAAACCTAGCGGGTTCTGGCATAGTATTCTATAGTCAATTGCATTCATATTTCTGCATATTCATAAAGTGGGATAAATGTTTCTAAAAGATAAATACTTTACAACCTCACATTTATTCAGGTCAGGTTTAGCCATCTAATATGTTTTTTTCGTCAAATTTATGAAAAGCTTTCAGTCTTCAGACCTGTCTGGATTATGGAATTCCAGTTAAGGGATCTAGAACTATACTCAAAGCAATTAGAATAAGGCACATCATTGAGTTTCCCTCTCTACTGTTAAATTAAGTTTGGCCTAAAGCTGCCTCCGTACATATTTTAAGTTTGGCCCAAAGATTTCTCCATACATAGTGAACTGTAACCTAAGTGGATGTATAAACAGACCATAAGCTACTCTTGTACCAAATCAGAGTTTCAGCTGGTCACAGGGGGCCAACTGTTCAAACTGTGTTCAAATGAGACAAACACTGAGCTGTGACCAGTCCAGCTGTTTCTGTACCTCACTTCCCTTTTCTTTACGTCACTTTCCTTTTTCTGTCCATAAATATTACCCGACCATGTGGCACCCCAGGAGTCACTCAGTACCTATTCTGGTTTGGGGGGGTCGCTGACCGATTCATGAATCATTCTTTGCTCAATTAAACTCTGTTAAATTTGTTTAAAGTTTTTCTTTTAACACTGCTTAGCCCACTGGAAAACCCAGAGCTAAATTTATGGCCTAGCTGTGAAAATTGTATGGAATTACAGGACACATGTTTTTATGTGCCTGACCTCAATTCTGACCTCATTTTATTTTCCTACTTTCATTTTTTCTTATCTCTAATTTCCTTATCTTTTAACTATATGCTAATTGCATATTCAATACATAATTATATTCCCTGAGTTTTTTATTACCACTACTGATCCTTTTTGGAGGGGAACTTGGAATATCAGTAAAACAAATTTTGCGTGGGGGTACTTTGGCCATCAAGTGGCAGCATACCTTCATTGCAGGATTGAATTTTGAAGGATACTTAAATGAACTAAAAATGAATCAATAAGTCTAAAGTTGCACAACTGCAACATACATCACGAACTCTTCCCACCTCCTTGTGACACAGGGATCAGAATTGTAATCCTTTTGGGGGCAGAGGATGATGTTTTGTCCTCTCTGACTCAGGGCTGGCTGCGTCTCCATGGAACCTCCTGGCAGCTCATCTGCCTGTTTCTTCTGACTGAGCCAGTCCTTTCCCCTGTCACCTGTACTTCCTGCTTTTACAGGAGCCCACCCAAAGCTGCCATCGTCTCTTCTCTTCTCTTCTCTGTATCTTTAGTTTTTGTCCGCTCTGTGGGTCTTGCCCTTAAGCAGTTTTTCCCTAAGCCTGCTTAAGCATTTCCTAACCTTAAATAAAAATTTCACCCCTCGTTCCCACTGCTGCTGCTGCCTCTGTCCCCAGCCCCAGCTCCTCAGTCTACTTCCAGAAGCAGGTAAGGGCTGGCCATGCTCAACGCCTGCCTGTCACCTCCCGCTCCGCTCCAGCCTGCTCAGGCCTTTCTCTTACGCCAGCTCTTGCTTGGGGGCCTCCCGACTGAGCTTTCCTAATCCACTCCTGCCTTCCTCCTCTCTCGTATCCTCACTGCTGGCCAAAGGAATCCTTCTAGAACACAAATCTGACCATGCGACATCCTTGGTTAAAGCTGCCCAGTGGCTCACTGCGAGGTGGCCTGCGGGTGGAGCCAGGCTTGGCTCAGAGGCGCCTCCTCCTTCCCTGCCCTTCGCCCCTTCCCTCTGCCCCAGCAGCCCTGGTCTGTCTGGCCTTTGCACGTGCAGTTTCCTCTGCATGAAATGCTTCCTCTCCCTCCCGCCCGTCCCTCTCTTGTCTAGTTAACGCCGGCTCATTGTGCAAATCTCACCTCTACATTATTTCCTCAGTGGAGCCTCTCCAGGTGGCGGCTCTCGTGCCACCAGTCGCGCCTTTCCTCCCAGCACTGGAGCATGCCGGCTGGGAAGCTGTTGCGGGCAGGCCTCCTGTCTGCCGTTCAGCACTGGCGTCCCTCATGCCCAGCACACGGTGCTCACTCACAGTCGTCTTACGTGTGTTAAACAAGAAAATGCCATCCTTCCATCTATACTTTTTTTGTGAAAGTAAAACTGTTAAAACTAGGATGAATCCTGTCAACATGAGATAAAATATAAAGCAAGGCTTAAAGAAACCTGAACATTTTGACACACGCTATTGGCAGATATGACTTAACCGAATCTTGACTTTTAATAATCCTGTTTGAGGAAATTTTTCTTTCATACGAGACAGGGCACTCCCCTGTCGTCAGAAAGCCTCCCCCTCAGGCCTTTGACCTGTCCCAGTGCATATCTCAGCTCTTTAAAATCGCCTCTTCTGCCTGGTTTGCAGTTCTGCTTTGTTTCATTTGGGTTTTTGTTTGTTTGTTTTAAATAGCCAAATGGAAAGGGAAAGCTGCGGGTTTGTTGTCTGAGCAGTCATGGAGTCCCACTGTAGTCTTTCACTTGAGGCCATTTCCTGACTGTTACTCTGTGATCATCCATCCTGCAGCAAGTCCTTGCAGAGTGCCTGCCCCTGCCAGGCCAGGCGCTATTCTAGGCGCTGGGGGTGTTCATGGTAGTGGCTCAGCTCCCTTTCCAGCAGACAGGCCATGCTCTTATTCACAGGTGGTTAAATTTATGTCACTGTACCACTGAGTAACCTGCCATCGGTCTTTATACAACGTGTTTCCCTCTTTAGAGAGGCTTTTAGCTCAATTAGCTTGTAAGTAGACTCGTATAAAGTGGTAGCTTTCTTCAATAAACATCAGTATTAATGATTTTAAAGTAGAGTAAAATTGAGCAAAGTACTTCCAACTACATCATTAGTTTATTTTTAAGAGGATCTGTATATTATAGGATTAGGCCTAATTAGTCTCACAGAGAAAGCCTTAAATTATATAGGGACATTAAACGGAGTGTCCAAGCTCTGCCATTCTTTCAGGTTGGAAAATGAAAGAATCTGCAATTCGTTATCATGCCTACTCTTTAGGATGTCAGTTCAGTTTTAATACTGCCTGGCACCATGAATTATAATTTATTTTTTGACATTTTAATCTTTTAGTCCTATCATCAGTTACGTGCACTTACAAATCAAGAGAGTACTTGAACAGGCACTCGTTGGTAACAAAGGAGCAGAAAAAGTATTCCCCTTAAGGTTTTAAATAGATTTTTAAAGATCAGTGCCAATATCTTAGTTGTATGTAATCCTGTAATTTCCTATATAAACTCTTATTTGACAATTAGTGCTTTTTGACATTAAATGAAATGTCTTCATTCGTGTTCTTGTCAACTAAAATATTGAAAAGTTATTTTAAAACCGTAATGAAATTCTATTGTTCATTTTTTCCTTTGTTATTTTTAAATTTTCTGACTCATAAGTATACATAGTACAACGGCTAATTAATATATACTCACATACATATTCTTTTGTTTTATCAAGCCACTGCCAAAAAATATGGTGTCTCGTCTTTGTGAATCTAAAAAGGTTTGTGCTGCAGCTGATATGCAGCTTCAGGTATGTATATATTAATACTTCTGTTATGAAGTTCTCCAGAGTCATTATCCCAAATAAATATATAACTTGAAATTCTTCCCAATGATACCTATTTATTATAATAATTACACTGCTAAAACATCTTTCATCTGAGTTCAAAGAACTTTACCAAAATTGACTCATTCACCCTTCACACTGCCTTTATGAAGTAGATGTTAAAAAAGATTATTTCCCATTTTTAGTGGGGAAAATCAAAGCTTAGAAAAGTTACATGTCTTTTAAATCACACATTTCAGCAGCTCAAACCCAATTACACATATATTTATTCATTTTGTATCTTTTAAAAAAAATTTATGTTTTTAGATGAGACTTTTAAGTAGTAATTGCCATTAGTTTTAGATAATATTCAAAACCAATTTCCAAGGTTTTCAGATAAAGACTAGAAACATTTTGTGAACCATCTGGATGCCAGGTCTGCATGATACCAGATGTTTAGATATTTGTAATTACTGAGATTGTTTATGGAATTCTTACTCTTCGTCAGATCTTGAGAGTTATATAAACATAGCCTAAACACTCATCTTTCATCTTAGGCAATACTCACTTTATAATGATCCAGTTACCTATTTAAGAGTGTAACCACTATTTAATTGCTTTATAGTTTTGTAAAATTCAGTCCCTAGAAAGTAATGAATGAGCGCTGTTTTTGTTGTACCTTAAATATATATTTCAGTGAAAAAAATCCATTATGTAGACAAAACCATAAATTTACATTTGATTTACATTATTCAGTGACTATTCATATCAATGTAATTAAAAAGGACTTCTGAATTTTTACTTGGCAAAAGTCTTTTGATTTGCTGGTATCTTTAGTAGAAGGCCTGCCTTTTAAAATCTGTGTTACGGCTTTCTTCTTGAATAGTTGTTCCAATGATTTTCTTTTAAAATGGAAAACTAGCCTTTCCTTCCTCACCCTCAGAAAAGAATAACCCCCAGAGAAAAAGAGAGACAGAGAAAGAAATTCCTGCCGGAAGAGCTGCTTGTGCCCACCTTTCATATTATATTTGTGCAGTGGAGACAAATAGGATAGAAAGAAGTAAATTGTTTCAGCATTCTAAGGCGATATAAGCAGTGTTTTAAAAATTGTGAATTTTTATTATTTTGTTTTCAAAATAGGCTCCTTACTTTGGAGGGGATCTCTGAGGTTCTTGGTCCTAGGAATGCATGACTCCCTGGGTGGGGAAATAGGCTCTTGGCTTTAGAATTAGTTTATCAGTGAATAAGCATAAAATAAATGCATATTTAATTTATTTTGCTCTGTTTTTGTAATTCAGAAGTCATTCTATGTTTATATCTTTTGTAAAAGGCATAATTGAAGAAATAAAGCTCCTGAATTCTGATTTGTTTATACACTGGGGCAAAAAACCTACCTCAGTTGAGGTTAGAATTTAAGAGTTTCAATTCCCAATAATTTACTCTGTTAGAATATAGATAAGACATGAATGAGTAATTTTGGCTTCTTGGTTATCTTTATGTATTGTTACTCATTATAGAATAGAGAATTGAAAGAGCTATATTTAGCTATATGTTTAGATTACCAGTTAGAGGAAAGCAATATTTATATTTAGAGGATGTCTGTATTTTTCTAGGGAAGCTTTAAACTTAACTTTATAATTTAGAACCATAATTCTGTATCTAGGTGAAGCCAGAAGCTAGAGGTCATTTAAATTTTTTCTTTTATCCAAACTAATCCTCACTTCTTTCAAGGAACAGCTGCACATTCTCTATAAATTCCATTTCTGAATCAGAAGGATACATATCAGAAGCATCACTGCATGTCACAATTTTTTCTTTAAAATGAAGCATTTTCTACTTTCTTGCATCAGGTGAACTCTACACAATGTTAAGTCAAATGTTCGAGTCAATATTCAAAACAACATTGGAGTCAAATGTTGCAGTGCAACAGCGCTTTAGATTTTCTATGCAAAATTTAGTTTTCAGTACTTTGTAAACAGCAGATTTCATATTCAAACTTTCCTTAATGCTTTCTCCTCCTACTGTGTTTCAGTGGTCTGTATCCTTTATTCAGAGAGGTACATGATTCTTCTCCCCTGGTCACCTAGTTGAGCCTGAATTGCCCCAATACAGCATATGTTTTCTTTCCCCTTCCTGACACCAGGTGTTGGGGTCTAGCTCCAAACTCGCCAACAGCTGCATCAGAATTCTTTTTAATGTCTCTACTCACCAGATGTTGGATTGCTAATTCTCACCCTCACCCAGCCTATTTAAATTTTCTTTCACTTTTTATCACAAAAGTAGGATTCTGACCATTTCATTTCTCTCATTTAAGCTATATCGGCATTCCAGGAAGAAAGCAAACAGGACTTGTTAGATCCAGGGGGTCACAAGTTGTAACTCTTTATTTTTTCATATTTCTAACTACATATATATTGGCAAAGTTCCAGTTTTGTGGTCACGAATTTAATTTGCTCCATTGTACGTAAAGAGTACTTTATGGATACAGTTTAAAATTCTTTAATATCCTTAATCATTGAAAAGGTTGAGAGCATTGCTTTTAATCTTTAACATGATCTTAAATGTGGCATGAAATATATCTCAAACCATTTAAGTTTATTTTTGTGAATGTTTTCAACTATGATTTATAACTGTTATTCTGGTGCACTTAGAGCATCTTTGGTGTACCACATCTGAGCTGTGAGGATGGACTACCAAAGCTAAATAGATGTTTTCATCCCTCTAGGTCTTTTATGCCACTCTGGATCAGATCTACCATGGGCAGCATCCCCTGAGGAGGTCAACCACAGACATTCTCAAGGAAACACAAGAGAAAGTTTATGGCTTACCCTACGTTCCAAATACTGTGAGTCCAGCACTTTGATTCTGTTGTGTGCGGTCAAATGGTTCTGCGTGTGTTTCTGTAGCTTGTGATCACCTTCCCCTTGCAGGACGGGAACCCCCACATTTATGTTGAGGCATCCTGTGGGGCAAATGCTAGAAACTGCCTGGCTCATTTAATGTCTCCAACCATCTACTTACATGTCCTTATTTTACTTCCTCTCACAGTGTTTTTCTAGATTCTAAGAAAGGGGGGATTAAAAAGGCCATTGGAGTTAGTCTATATTCTCCTTTTTGGTTGTTTTTCTATAATGAGAAAAATAGTGGTATAAAATGAATGTAATTATCAATCCTAAATCATTTTCATTGTAAAAGAGAATTAACATTTATTGAGTGCCTTATGTCGTACCAGGGATTGTAGTAGATTCTTTACATATCTTACCTCGGTTAGTGCCCCATCAGCATGGAGAGCAGGAGTATTGTTACCATTTATTGAATTCTAGGTGCCAGACTCTAATTGCTTTGGGAAAAGATCTGTAATTTAGCTCTTAACAAAACCTTATAAATCAGGTAATAGCCCTATATCTTGGGATTATATTGAGGCTCATACACATTATGTGTCTTGTCTAAGATCATATAGGTGTTTCAGTGATTGTGTTGGGATTCAAAACCAACCTTAAGCTTTTTTCATTATTCCAAGGTTCCTGTAAGGAAGCCAGATATGGTGGGAAAAGTATTGGCTGGTGCAATTAGCACCGCAACTGACTTTTATATTACCCAGGCCTCTCTCAGTTGCAAGTAATAGAAACCCACTGATACTGGCTTACGCAGGAAAGGAAAATTTACCAAGTGTAAAGGGAATTTACTGAGTGTCATAGCTGAAAAGTGCCAGGGGTCTTCAGGTAAATTGGATCTAGGTCTCCCACAATATTGTTAGAAATGTTTCTCTTCTTTCCACTTCTCAGCAATGTTTTTCTGTGTGTTCATTCATTCCCAGGAAGGCTTCCTGGAGTGGGTAGTGTGGTGACTACCAGTAGGTCCAGGTTTATGTTCTTCTAGCTTATTCAGTCTAGGAGAAAGAGAGGTAATTTGAAAGTGCTCTGTAAACTATAAAAGAGAGAATAAATGTCAAGTGGTTTTATTTGTTACAGGATTGGATAGCAGAATGTGTTGTGCTAAGAGGCTAGGTTAATCAAAAACCTATAATTGTCCACTAAATCTTCAGGTCCTAACAGTCAAACATGCATGGAGATAGTTCATATTTACCAGACAAGTAAAGTAACAGGGTATTTTATCTTCATAATGTGCCTTGTCGTTTTTTGATTGTCTTAGAAGCTTAATCATCTGTTCCAGATATATAATATTAGTAATGCTAACTACCTATTTTTGATCTTACATATTTGTTCTAATGCCATGTGCTATCGAGCTCTTGATTATCTGTATAAGTGAAAATTTATAGTGGTAAGAACAACTCTTCATTCATGGGATAAATAATAGTAACAATTGCCTAGCTTTTTCCAGTTTATAGAGCATTGCCTGATTTGTCTGCTTTTGGCCTTGTATGGTTTTGTGCTTATTTATATTCTTCTTTGCTTATTTTTCAAATGGCTGTGAGTTAAACTGTATTGTAGTTAAAATATGGCCAATAAGTGGTAAAGTCACAAGAAGACCAAAATTAGGTGGAAGCGGGTGCTTTCCAAGCTGCGAAACGTCAGGTTGACTGAAGTGCTTGCCCTCCGCCTTTCTTTATCTTAACTACAGTAATATAATAATATAGCTATGCCTTTTTTAGAAGGGAACTCAAACTTTGTTACCATTCACATTTCTTCTGTGTAATCATTTAATATACAAGATGATGTAATAATGGCAACCAAATTCTGAATCAACATCCATACATCATTTTAACTTAAAAGGAAGGATGATACTAAGCCCACTATCCTTGTCATGCTTCCTTTTGAGGAAATACAGAGATTTATCTTCCCGCTGGGATTGTTTCCCCCGTTCATGTTCAGTAGCCATACCTCTTTGTGAAAATTGTTTTCAGAGGTCTTTAGAAGCAGCATAGCTATATTTAGAGAAGAAAGGCATTATTTTGAGCCCTGCTCTTTTTTTAATGTCTGAGAGTTTGTTTAGGTTTCCATAAATATCCTACTCTTCCTAGTAGAAACCTCTGCATTTCCTCATTCATTAGTCGGTTCATTTATTAAATTAAGCCTATAACAAACATTCTCATAAAAATAAAGTATAAGGCCAGGATGCTCATTGGAATTCTTTAATGCAGCATTTATCAAGATAGTAAGACAAGGAAAGCAAAAGCCGTAAGCATTGGAAAGGAAGACATAAAACTGTCATTATTCTGATGATTATCTACCGATAACAATCAAAGGTAAAGGTAAGTTGTTAAAATTAATGAGAGTTTCCAACTTTTTGGATAAGTAATCAGTATATAAATATTAATTCCATCACCATTTATGAGCAGCAGACACTGGAAAAGAATTTTAAAGATACCATTATGGCAATAAACAGTATAAAGTACCTACTGAAAAAAATCTTTTTTTTTTTTTTTTTTCAGAATTTTATGGGAGTATAAATGTTTTGGTTACATGAATTACTTTTGTACAGTTCAAGTTAAAGTTATAAGTGTGTATATCACCCAGTATGCATTATACCCGTTAGGTGTGATTTTACCGTCCCCTCTTCCCCCCTTTCACCGGCTTGATTTCCACTGAATTTTACTGCCATACGTGCACATGAGTGTTGATCTTTCAGTTTCAATTTAATAGTGAGTACATGCAGTGTTTGCTTTCCCATTCCTGCTTGTAGAAAATGATAAAACTTTGATGAAAGATATTTTCAAAATCATAAATAAGTAAAGAACTGAACCATATTTATGGAAAGGAAGATTTAATGTCAAAAATATGTCCATTTTTTCCTAATTAATCTAAACATTTAATGTAATGCAACTCTAATATAATTTTGTTTGTTTGAGCCTAACACACTGATTGTAGAATTTTATATCGAAGAACAGTGGCCCAAGATAGCCAAGCCAGTTTTGAAAAGCAGCAGCAAGTTGGTGGACTGGGCCACTCAGGACTCACATAAAGCTACAGGAGTTAAGACAGTGTGACACAGGACTGGGGATGGACAAATGGAACAATGGAAGAGCACCAGAGCCCAAATTAGACTCAGGACATTAATGGACTCTTGAATATAGACTAGGTAACACTGTGGATCTGTGGGCAAAGAGGGAACTTTTTTTTTTTTTTTTTTTGAGGCAGGGTCTCTGTTGCCCAGGCTGGAGTGCAGTGGTGTCATCTTAGCTCACTACAACCTCAAACCCCTGGGCTCAAGTGATCCTCCTGCCTCGGCCTGCCAAAGTGGTAGGATTGCAAATATAAACCACCACACCCAGCCTAACAAATTTTTTAAATGGTGCTGTAGTGATTGATTATCCATATTGAAAAAAATAAAAATTGCATCTCTGTCTCATACTGCACACAAAAAACAAAGTAGGTTAAAGCCCAAAGGTGAGAAGTAAAGCTTTAAAATTTTAGAAGATAATGCAGAAGCATGTCTTTATAGTAGTCTTTTTTACATTCCCTACAAGTATCTTATGTCTTCCATACAGATGCTCCTTAACTTACAATGGGGTTACATCCCAATAAGCTTGCCATACGTTGAAATATTGTTGGTAGAAAATGCATTTCATACACTTCACTTACTGAACATCAGAGCTAGCCTAGCCTACTTTAAATGTGCTCAGAACACTTACATTAGCCTATAGTTGGGCAAAATCATCTAACACAAAGCCTGTTTATCATAAAGTGTTGAATAGCTCATGTAATTTATTGTATGCTGTACTGAAAGTAAAAAGCAGAATTGTTGTATGGGCACTTGAAGTATGGTTTCTACTGAATGCATATTGCTTAAACAACATCATAAAGTCAAGAAATCATAGGTCCAACTATGGTAATGGTAAGTCAGGGATCGTCTGTATACAATACAAAAAGCATTTAACATAAAAGACTGACAAATTCAACTATATTAAAATTTTTTAATTGAAGTATTGAATTTAATGGTTAAATATTAAAATCTGTTCAAAAATATAAAAAATAGTGAAAAGAAAAGCTACAGATTAGAAGTAGATATTTCAACACATGTAACTGGAAAAGGATACTTTTTTCCTTTTTTTTATTGTGGTAAATAACATGTAACATAAAATTTACCATCTTGGAGAAGGATATATTTTTAAAGTCCTTTGAGCAAAAGACATGGATATGCGATAAACCATATGAGATGACCTCAGTATTACTCAGGAAATGCTAATTCAATATATTTTACTCTTAGGAGTTTGGCAAAAAATAAAATAGTTGACAATACCAAATGTTGGCAAGAATGTAGAGTCACAGAAACTCTTCTACACTGCAGGTAGGAGTGCAAATTGGCGCAGCCACTTTGTAAAAGAGTTTGCCATTGTCTGTGAAAGCTGAATATGGATGTACCCTATGGCCCAGCAGTTCAACTCCCCTATATAATCTTGAGGAAGTGTTGTACTTTCTCAACCAGGTATACTTTTCTGTACCAGGTATTAACAATATAAAGATTTATAACAATGCTGGTTTGTAAATGGTTAAAAAGGGGTGGAGGGGTTCGGGAAGTATTCTGGAAAGAACCCAAGTGATTGTCAGCAGGGAAATGGATAAATAATTTGTGGCATATTGGGTAGAAGATGGATATTCGTGGCATATTGGATAGAAGATGACTTTATAGCTTTTTCCCATGCAGAATAAAAGAGTGACAATGTTCTGCCTATAAACTTCTCTCCAGAAATTGTTTATCTTGAAATTCTTTTATTTCCCCAAATTAAATAATGAGAAAAGGAAAATATAATTTTGAGAACCTAAAGAGCATTCATAATGTTTATATATTTGATACAAATTTTATGTATATAATGTGATGTAAACTTTTAGACAGTTATTTTATATGTGTCTATATTACATTTCTTTAAGTGCATTAATAATTCATCTTGGTAGTAAAGTGTCCCATCAGTTCTATTTGAGCAATACTGGTTTAAACAGCATTAAACTGGCTTTTCTACTGCAGGACTTCTCAGAATCTGCAATGTGAGGATAAACATTATGAGTCTCTAGTGCTCCTTCCCCACACATATTAATGTCTTCATGGATAATTTCTAGGCATCAGCCCTATGTAGGTCATATTTTGGAAAACTACATTTACATTACTATAACTAATAGGCAGCTCTATGAAAATTCCATATTAAATAATGAGTGTTTACAAGTCAATAAATAGCCTTATTGTATCAGCAGTTTATTAATATTTATGTAAGTGCTAAATCACAAATTTAATTTTTTACTTTACTTGCAATTCCATCTAACAGTAGTTTGATGCTAGAAATTCAAAAGTTCCTGCTTATTTGTGAATAGAGGGTAATTATACAACATATACCAATAGGCCAGTCTTCTGTTGTTACTACTACTCTTCCATTGAGTAGTGTTGTGTTTTGTTTTTGTTTTTTATATTAATGACAGTCTCTTCTCAGAATATTTTTTTTCTAAATGATTGCATGTCTCTGCTATTTTTAATTCAGAAAATAGAAAATGTTATACTTTGTTTTTACGGTATTCCAGGTTTATGTTTTTCCCTTGCCATTTACCTCTGTAGTGCAACTGAGATATAGTCATGTCTGGGATGAAAGTTCCAGGCTCTGATCCTCCAATTCTGTACTAATGAGTATCTTTCCAGTACAAAACAAGAATAGCTGACTGTCTTGATAGACTACAGTTTCTGAAGATCTGTGAATGATGCAATTTATTTTAGCATTTTGAGCTAATTTTGTGGCTTGGTAAAACTTTGTCGCCAGCACAGCTGTTCTCAGAATGACAGTGTTCTCTGAATAAATTTTGCTGCCCCTGAGACAGTCTTTGTCCCTTACCAACCTCATACTGAAAACAGTAATGTATATAGAATAAGACAGTCCTGAGCACTGTGATTCTTCACATGAAAGTATCATAATCATAGGTCTAAGAAAATTATCTTTCTTCACAACTCATAATTTAAAATTCACCATCTTGATGGTATAAAATTTGTTTAAAGCTAAAATGAAAGTTATTTGGGGAAAGCAGTTACTGGGACTGAAGGATATGTTGAGACTTGGTGATTTTTCTCGTTTATCACAAACACAAAGAATGAAAAGAGGACGTCTTTCATGTGAATGGTATTCACTCCACATTTAGGTTTCGCCTCTGTGTCTAGCAACAAACTGTCATATTATAGTGGCACAGTGTTTACATTGGTTAAAAGTGACATATCAATTATTCCAGTTTGCCTCAGGTAGGGGAGAGGAGGATTTATGTAATCTTTATACATCAGATACCTATACATCTCTTTGAGCGGGTGTGTGCTGCAGGCTTCCTGGGGAAATAAGCATCTGATGGGGTGCCGTGTGCTGGAGGTGTATCCGTTCAGAAAGGCTGCTGCTACTGAGGCTGATTTCTACTTATTTCTATTAAGTCTAATTATATATTAATAGAGGTGATACATATATTTCACATTAAGTGTAATTTTCTATCTCTAGCATACCCTGTTATTAGAACATAAAAAACAGCTGAAAATTGTGCTAAATTTAGACACACCAAAGGGCAAACATGCTTATATTTGTTATTTAGTGTAAAGAAAACTATTTCCAAATCCCAATTTATATATATACACACATTAATTCAATTCTATTATTTATATTTTTATAGATAATTATACATTGTTTAATAATTGATATATTTATGACACATATTTATATGTTCCATTTTTATTAATTATGTGCTGCCCACATTTTAGATGATAGGATATAGCAGTGAATGAAACAGACCCAAAATCCTTTCCCCCACAGAGTCTGTATTAGAAATGGTGTGTTTTCAGATGTGTATACATTAACTGATTAATCATTATGTCTGGCTGTTCTGCCAAACATCTCATTATTAAGCAAACCATTTCTTAAGCCCATCAAGTTGCATTGAATTGTGAGCACATGGACTGAACATAAAGCTGGGCAGATGGAGATGTTCCGGAGCATATTGCAGCTGGCACAGAGGATATGTTGGGAGCCCAGTTTTTAATTTCCAGTGGGAGGCTCCTTTCCTGAAACATTCGTGAACAAAAGAGGCGCCTTCCATGTTTTCATTGGGCTCCTGCGTTTTCCTCACCTTGCTGCTGTGCGACCTACACCTGTTTGTTTAGCATCAGCAAGTGGTCCTAGAGCCATCCCCTGCATAGGCAAAGAAACAAGGTGGCCAGGCAGAATAGAAGAGTGGCTTAGAGGCTCCCGTCAGCCATCAGATAGACCTGGGCATTTGGTGCTTGTTCGATTGGGAGGTGGTGATAAAAGAGGAGTGGGGGTGACACCCACTGTTTTAATCAAACAGGCTATCAGTGGGGCAGGGGATGGCATTCACTGCAACATGGAATGCAGGAGGGTGTGTGCTATATGGGGCGAGGTGTACAAGGATGATGAGTTTCGTTTGATGTGCCTATGGAATATCCAAGTGGAGATGAACAGCGTTGGGTCAATGAGTCTGAAGCCTAGAAAACAGCAAGCGGGGAGCACTGTAGATCTGGGAGTCCTTAGTCCAGAGAGGGTACTGTAAGCTGTGGCAATGGACAGCATGGAGCAGGGAGGTGGCTGGGCAAGATGAGGGGCCATCTAGGGGATGACCTCGAAGGTGGACAGGAGCATCTATCAAAGGGCACAAACTAGGTCAGCCAGCGTGGTTGGTATGATTTCTCCCTGGAACAGCCTTTTTTCAAGTACTAACAAACCAAGTACCAACATTGTAAACATTATTTTCTTCTCTGTTTCCACTACTACAGTCACAATGGTATAATGCTCTGCTCTGTTCTATTATTTTAGTGTTTGTTACATTGGCTGTATGGTGGTTTGAAATGTCATTTATAGAACATTTGTTTTGGATGTGTGTTCTGAGTTCCCAAATAACAGACTAATAAATGAACTCCAGCATATAACTTATGTGTAATTTGAGGGCTTTTCATGTTGAAATTGCTTGATTTTTAGAGCAGATTCTTAAGCTGACGTTGCTGTTGCTATGATTACATGTGCAGGAAAGCAACCACCGATTTACCAGCTGGGAGAGGGAGTGCAACCAGTGGTAAACCCAGTTGTTTACACAGTGTGCTCATCCCAGATTAACTTTCAAACGGAAACCACGTGAAAGATGGGAGTAGGAAGATGAAATGAATTTAATGGAAAAGTGCAGAGAGATTTTGAGAGTACTGTTATCATATTTACTTTACTATATGGAGTTTTGTTTTATATTTTAATAGTCCCCAAAAGAAGAAAAATGAAAACACCATGAGAAAATGGCATTGCTGTACACAATTTGGGTGTTAAGGCTGTGATTTATTACTGCTAGAGTTTATTTTCTTTCCTACTCACTTGATAGTCAGTTTTTAAGAATGTCTTTGTTCAAAAAACATATGTGGGAATATATACAGAGAGAATACATGAAAATAGCTGACATCCGAGCATTCAAGCATGTTAAAAATTGCTTTTATATTTTTTATTTTAAATGTATATCTTAGAGCTTTTCAAGGGCAACTTCACAATTTTAGCTCAATTGTTAATGCAAAAGTGCATCACTGCCTATTGATCTTATGTAGCATCAAGTATATAATGATTTTATTTTAAAAGCTTTAATTGTAGAATAACTGGTAAGACATGATTTCTGCCATCTAGATTAAAATGGCAATCAGGTTTTCTCCAATTCATTATTTTTAAAGTCAGGCTGGTGAGAGAAACTATGATCACGTGGGGAGTCTTTCTATAGAAGTTGTAGGGCGACTGGGGCCTTCGCTGTTCTTATCTCACACTTGCTCAGCTGCCGATGCAAAGAGATGGCATAAGGGTCTCTTTTTTTAATATGTGAAAAAAATATTGTCTATTAAACAATAGGACGGGAGCCCCAGAGTGGTCATAAAAGTTCAATTCTCTATCTCTCTCCAAAGAGTATTCAACTTAAATTATTTGGTAAAAATGCTTATTCCTCCTATTTAATTTTTTTCCCCTGGGGAAGAAGTTATGTTTCCTCCCATTCTTGTGCCCCAGCTCTCCTGCAAATGGAAAATCTCTTCTGTGAGATGAAGGTACTTCCCGAGTTGAGCTAGCTTGGAGTACTTGATGTTGCTAAGCAAACGTTAGATTAAAGAAAACAATATTTATTTTTGTTTTTATCTTAAATACAAAGACCATATGGTGCACATCTAGAAACACCTAAGTGGTTAATTGCATGTTAAATTCCTTTCCTCTTTGGCTCCATAAACAACTGAGAAAATATTTACCTTCCCTGTCATGCTAGGTTTATTTATGACTTTGTAACTAAAACACAGAAGTGCTATAAATTGAAACTTTAATCTCATGATTGACTCATTTTCTAAAAATTTATATGGTTTCACTTTGTGGGACAGCTGCAACTCTAGATTTCACTGATTTAAAACAGGAGGAAATTATGACTACCCGGGTTGTTTTTATAATATAGTCCTTTGAGCCAAATCACCAACTTTCGTTTTTGAATAATGCTGTACTTTTTGTTGTTGTTGTTGCCAGCAGTTTGACATAGGCTAAATACAATGAATTAAAAATCCAGGATATTTGAAGTTTTTCTTTACTAGGTAAACTTTTTTTATCTTAAATGACACACACGTGTCTTTTAGATTTAGGCTATTTAACTCTTAGGTAGCTTTTCTCTAAGGTACATCATGTGCTCACCTCCGCCAGGAATGTGAGTAGAACACAGGACCTCACGATTATTCCATTATTCGTGGAGGATTATTCATGGAGCGTGGGCTACCCAGAGGGCTCATTATGATGCCTTGTCACCAACAGGCACTCCAAGGGCAACATTAGCAATATAAGGAAGGTTCCAGTTGAGTGTTACTAATTTTAAATTTTAATTATATTTTGAGTAAGTAATATATGCACGTGCTTAAAAGTTCATAAGGTGTCAGAGGGTTTACAGTTGTAAAATCTCCCTCCTACTCTGGTTTCCCAGCCCTCAGTCCCTTTCCCTGGAGGCAACCCATGTTACTGTTTTTCACACACTGATTTGAAGATAGGATTACCTCTGTTAAACATAAAAACATAAAATTTGCAGCTCTCAGTAACTTCCTTCTCTTGCTGTTCTTCCTGCCTTTTCTCCCGGATAGGCCAACTCGAGACTGGAATTACAGTCCTTCCCCTAAAGTGTCCTCGAATCTGCGTTGCCTCTCTAAATCCACACAGTATTAGCGAGCAAGGCCTTTCCTGGATACAAATTTGACCATGACAACCCTCCCCTTAAAACCCTTCAATGGCTTCCATTGCCCTTAAGCTAAAGGACAAAGCCCTTTGCCCACCCACGGGTTCCTGCGAGGTCTGGTCACTCCAGCTTGCTCTGGCTGGACACACCCTGCTTCCTTGGCACCAGGTTCTTGGCACTTGTTCCCTCTGCTGGGAGCACTCTCTTTCCTGCTCACTTTGCCTCAGCTTGAACTGTCACTTCTCCAGCCCTGGCCAGTCTCTTATGCAATCTCAAAGGCTCCTTTGCTGCATATGGGTCAACCCAGTTTATAATTTCCTGCTGTCATTTGATTAATATCTATCTTCCCAACTGGGTGAAATTCCCAGGAGAGCAAGGCCCATTTCTCCAGGGCCCTGAACAGATATTTACCTTGGCAGGTACCCAATAAATATTCACTGAAGATTTTTTTTTACCTTTTTGAAGCATAACGTACACAAAGTACACAAATCCTAGTAGACGGTTCAATGAATTTTTTAGAAATATATCTACCTGTGTAACCACCACCCAGATCAGGATATATAGCCTTTCTAGTAGCCCAGAATGTCCCTGTCACCTCCTGTCAGTCAATGTACCTTCCCTACAAAGATAACCACTAGTTTTGCCTGTTTTGATCCTCCAATAAATGGCTTCATACAGATGTATGCTTTTGTGTCTTGCTTCTTTTATATAGCACGTCTGTGAGAGTCGTTCTTTTTCATTGCTTTATTCTACTCGTAGTGTGCCACAGCTTACCTACTGTACTGTCGTTGGATATCTCACGTATTTCCACTTTGGGGTTATTATGAATAAAGTTTCCGTGTCTTTCGGTGGACATAAACATTAATTTTGTTGCATGAGATAGAGTATATTTCTGTTTAGTTTTAGTGTAGGTGTTGTCAAACAGTGTTTCAAAGTGGTTGTCATGAGTCACATTCCAGGTGACAATGTTTGGGTGTGCCATTTGCTTCAGGTCTTCTACAGTAGTTGATATTGTCCTTTTAATTTCATCCTTGAGCACAGAGCATCTCATTGTGGTTTTAATTTGCATCTTTTTCATAACTAGTGATGCTGGGCATTTCTCCACATGTTTATAGGGCACTGGACTGTCTCTTTTGTGTAATGATTTTTGCCGCAATCTGGGTGAAATAGGAAGCTGTGGGAGGGTTTCCAGCAAAGGACTGACAGATAGAATGTGAGGTACAAGAGAGATGAGGTGAGAGTTACTGCAGGGGTCTCGGCCTGTGCAGCCCAAAGGATGGCGTTGCCATTGAGATGGAGAAGACTGTGGAAAATGTAGGTCCTTAAGGGAGATCAGGAGATAAATTTTGGACACACTAAGTTTGAGACATCTATTAGACAATAAGAGAAGATGTTATGTAGGCTGTTGGATGTCCAAGTCCAAAGTTCAAAGGAGCAGTCTATGCTGGTGATACCAAGGAGTTATTCACGCACAGATGGTGTATAAAAGCCAAGGAACTGGGCGAGATCACCCTTAAGAGTGAGTATAAATGGAAAAAGTCTGTTTAAAAGATGAGCTTGGGGCATGCCAGCATTTTGAGGGCTAAACAAAGAGGAGGAACCAGAAAAAGCAAATGAGAGGGGAAAACCAATGAGGTAGGAGGTAAAAAGAGAAGACAGTGTCCTGGAAAACAAGTGAAGAAAGTGTTTAAAGGAGGAGTGAGTGATTGTATCAAAGCTACCATTAGATCAGGTGAGCTGAGAACTGAGAATTGGCCATTGGATTTAGCAATGTGAAGGTCGTTGATGACCCAGATAAGAACAGTTTCAGTGGAGTATTTGGTGGGACAGAGGCTGAGTGGGTGGGTTTCAGAAGAAACTGGAGGGAGAAGAATGGGGGACGGTGAGTGTAGGCAGCTGTGGTGTGTTGCCTACAACACAAGAGCAAGAGAGAAATTGGGCATGGAGGAGGTTCAGGTGAGATAAAGTGAGGGTTTGATTTGTTTTGATTTTCCTTGACTGATTGATTTCATTTTGACTTTTAATGAGAGGAATAACAACATGTAGAGGCAAATGGGAAGGATCTACCAAGACTGGAAAGCTGGTGGTGCAGGAGAGAAAAGGGAAAATTGCTGGAGTAGGTGAGAGGGGTGGGGTCTTTTGTGCAGGGAGAGGTGTTAGCCTAGCTGCAGCCACACCGTCTCTGCGGCACGTGAGCAGAGACACGGGCAGCAGGGAGATGTGGCCACGGAGTGCCCTCCGCCTGGCTTTGCTTGGTGCAGTAAGCAGCAGCATCACGAGCTGAGAGTGCACATGGGATGGTGGTTGTGGTGTCTGCAGAGCGAGGAGCAGTGCACAGTGGTCATGTGGGGGGCGGGAGAGGCAGTAGAGTGGAGGTCTGGCGGCTCTAAGGGCTCACCGGAGGTTAGTGCCGCTAATTTGAAACGAGCCGTGCAGGTACAGTGCTGAGCATTGAGCAGGGCCATGGTTTTGCCAGGTGAGTACAGTGATGCGAGAGGAGACTGTGGACCTGAGGGTTATGTCGACAGTTACAATGACCGACTGTGAGATTTAACTGGCTAGAGAGGACAGTGAGCACACAGGGGATGTTTAAGTGACCCAGTTGATGGTATTTTATTACAGCAGCTCAAGTTGACTCTGGCATGCAGTTTAAACTTTGTTCACTTTTGTTCATCATTTTTCAAGGACCTTTACCACTGTGTGTCCGGCACAGTGTGTGAGTACTTTGCACACCATGGACAGTGTGCTTGACATTTATCCACATGCCGAGCTCTGCCTGCCCTTCACCCCAGTGTGTTTTCCCAGGCTCCACGTGTGGACTCCTGCTCTTATTTGGAGTCAGTACTTACATTCCCTCTACTCACTCTGAAATCCTGCCCCAGAACCCTATTTTCCTAGCCCCTACCCCTACTCCTGTTCCCCTATTCCAGCCCCTACTCCTGTTCAAGGTTCTATACCCACTTTTCAGTATTCTAGAAAGACTGTAGATAACATTTTGGATGCATAGCTCTTTGTGCACTTGACTACTTTAGCCTTAAATTCCTAACAGTGGACTGCTAGGCTAGCAGGTAAGCACAATTTACATTCCAATACACATTGCAAAGTTATGCAACAGATTAGGTGGTTTTCCCTTGAGAAATCAGCAGCGAGGGCTCCCTTGATAGCACTCATTGCTGATTTATTTTAATTTTTGACATTCTGATACAACACGAATACTGTAACTTTGCTTGGAATTCTTTTATTACAGGTAAAATCAGTATCTTTCCCTATATTTTGTTACTGTCTATATGGGGGAGGGTGAAGTGTCTATTTTTTCATCTTCCCATGTTTATGTTGATCTTCCTTTTCCTGTTGATTTTTTTTTTTGCTTGAGACAGAGTCTAATTCTGTCGCCCTGGGTAGAGTGCAGTGGCATCGTCGTAGGTCACTGCAACCTCAGACTCCTGGGTGCAAGGTACCTCGGCCTCCGGAGTAGTTGGGACTACAGGCATGTGCCACCATGCTTGGCTAATTTTTCTATTTTTAGTAGAGGCGGGGGGGTCTCACTCTTGCTCAGGCTGGTCTCAAATTCTTGAGCTCAAGTAGTCCTCCCACCTGGGCCTTCCAGAGTGCTAGGATTACAGGTGTGAGCCACTACCCCTGGCTCCTATTGATTTTTTATAGGAATGTTAACCATTTATCCTTCTTGTTATAAATACTTCACCCATTTTGTTATTTGTCTTTCAACTTCTTTTATGATTTTAACATTCAATAGGTTTTGTTTTTGATGGTTTGCTGGTATGTTGTTAAATCTATCAGACTTTCAGTTTCCTGTCATACCTTAAAAGAACTTCTTAACCCTGGATTATTTAAGTTTTTGCCTACATTTTCTTCTAGTACTCTTATGATTTTATTTTTCACATTTAAATCTTTGATTATTTAGGTTTATTTTGGTGTAAGGTATGAGATTTGGAACCAGCTTTAGTTTTTCTAGGTGGTTCTTGAATAACCCATATTTCCCCCACTGATTTGAAAAGGTGTTCTTTGTTAGATGCTAAGTTTGCATATACAAGATTGTTTCTGAGCGTTCCATTTCAGGGTTTCTTGCCTGGGCTAGATAACTGTTTGTGGGTTTTTATTGCTTGTTGGTTGACTTTGAATCCCGATGCCTTTGCTCCGTTAATCCATTCACCTGCCTGTTCCCATCTGGCATGTATTTATAACGGTCTTCTTAAAAGTCCTTTATACATCATCTTGTTAAATGAATTTGTTTAAAAAAATTTTTTTTTGCTGTTATTATGGGCTATTATTTATTCCCCCGCCCTCACTTTTCTATCGGATTATCATTGATACATAAGGAAGTTATTTGTTTTAGCTTGTCGATTTTGTGGCTGGCTGTCCTAATGAACATATACTGTTTTTGAGACTTGTCTTATTTTAGGGGTTTTCTAGATATACATCTCTTACAACATGTATAAATAATATTTTTGCTGCCTTTCCAATATTTATACGTTTCCATCTGCCCTGGACTGATTCAATGACCTGAATTTCAAAAGTAATGCTAAATAATAATAGAGAAGGTGGACGTCCTTATTTGGTTTATGGTTTTCATGGAATGGTTCTGGTTTGACCTGTGACTTGAAAGGGAGCTAATATGTGTGCATGCTTGAGAGAAGAGAACATCCCAGGATAAACAGTGGCATATTCAAGTTACAAAGACGGGAGTGAGAAAGTTACGTGTGGAAACAGGTTGTATAGAACTGAAGCTCTGTGTAGAGGAGTGACAGTGTGAGTGAGGTGGCCCCTCTGAAGAGGGTAAGGCTGATGAACATGATGAGTAGTACAGGAGTAGAGTAGAGGGTGGGGCTCTGGAATCAGGTGGGCTAGGTTGAGTGTCTGAGGAGGGTGAGGCTGATGAACATGATGGGTAGTACAGGAGTAGAGTAAGGGTGGGGCTCTGGAATCAGGTGGGCTAGGTTGAGTGTTAAGCGTCAGATCTTCACCAGTGAGATGGTGATATCTACATCGTAGGGTTATTGTGAGGATCCACTGAAGTAATGGATATCAAAGGCACTTAGCCCAGTGCTTGGCACCTGGTAAATGCTGAACGAGTGTCATGTATTATTATTATTGTCAGTATAATAAAATGATGTAGAGCTTGAAAGGGGAATTTAAATGATAAAATGGTGTGTGTGAAACATAAAATCATCAGTTGTATATAGGATGGGTCAAAGCAGGAAAAGCAAATTAATAGACTGAAATAGATGGGAATCTGTGTGTTCAGCATTCTTCCATTGGGACAGCCATCTGCCAGGCCCCCAGAGGCCCAGTGACAATGTGTAGCTAGTTCTTTGAGTTTATTATGGCAGTCCATGCCCTTCTAAGACCATATGTCGTTATTGATGTGTTAGAATAGTTTATCTTGGTGTCTTTTACACATCTTGATTTATAATGTATATATTTAATAATTATAAAAGAGAGCAGTTATTTGCTTTCTTTAATATACATTATCTTCAGATTCCTAACTTGGTGATGATGCAATCATTCTTTTCACATGTGTATGTTTTTTTGTGTCTTGGGGAAGCTTTGAAATACTTGCTGATTTATGGAGAGTGAAAAGTGAACCAAACTTTCTCAGAACATTTAGAAAAATTCAGACACTTAAAAGCTAAAATCAAACAGTATTAGAAATGATTTATACAATTGCAGCCCTAACTTTTTTCCACTTAAGCCAAGGAACAGTCTAAACAACACTTTCACACTGTTAAGCCCTTTAAATGGAAGCAATAGATGTCTATAAATCAAATGATAGTTTACATTTATTTCATAACCACTTTTTCTAACTCATTTGCCCTCTTAAGACTTAGTGTATCCTCTAAAAAGTCGAACCCGTCCTATATTGCATTTAAATTAATGTGAATAGAGAAATACATTAAAAGATTTTAGAGACTAATATGCTGCTACAAATTAGTTTAGAGAAGCATAGCATTTATTGAAAGAAAGTAAGGTAAAACTAGATGCTGTTGAGCTGGCTTATTTGAAATAAGAGAATTCAGCTCTAAGTTGGTTCATCTCAGTGGTGAGTAGTAAGCGGATCGCTGTCGTGGAGTAAGTCTCACGCAAGCCTGTTGGCACTGGTTGTAGGAATCCACAAAACACTTTAATCTGAATGATTGTTAATAACTTCTTATCTGGAATAGTTTAATATTCATAAGTTTCAAAAATAGTTCTTGTGAGATCACCCATCTTAAGTTTTTCACCTGCTGTTATACTCTTCACTTCTCTCTCACTTTAGTAGCATTGATTTTTTAAATCTCTGTCCTTGAACTATTAACTCATTGGCTTTTAAGCATTTTGACAAAACCCACAGTAAGAAATGCATTTTATATTATGATCTATTATACAAATATGTGTATGTACATTTAGGTGTGTATGTGTTTGCATGTGTAGGTATAAAACTGAAAAGTACCACAGAGCAAAAGTTAGTTACCCTAACTATGTGCAGTGCACTCCAGTATTTTCTATTCTATTGCTTTATTTTTTAAATCCTGGTCACAACCTACTATATTGATTTTATAAACCACTAGCAGATGATAGTGTACAGTTTGCAAATATGTTAACTTATCTTACCCTGGGATTTTGCTTATTCTACCTTCTTTCCCAAGTTAATTATAAAACCTTTTTCAGATAGGGATGTTTTAGAACTAAATTATTTAGAACAATAAAACCATAGCTTCTATTTAATCCCACCACAGCATTTCTCCTTGGGGTGTGTTAATTTATTTGAAAAATGTTGTCTTTTAGGATGGATGGGTGTATACATGTATAAGACAGTGTGGAAAAGATATAATACAGTGCTGTGAAATCTCAGTTATCTATAGGGAAGTGTTGAATTTTGCCTCATGGAATCAGAAGTGACCTTTGATCTGGGCTTAGTCACTTCTGATTCAGAGTCTAGCCTAGTTTAAGGCCACGATCGGGAAGAGGGAGTAGGGAATGAGAGAGGAGTAATAGAAGGTGATTAGGGAATGTATTAGTCTAGGACAGGCGTCCTCAAACTACGGCCCAGGGGCCACATGTGGGTGTTTTTGGCCGTTTGTTTTTTTACTTAAAAGTAAGATATGTGCAGTATGCATAGGAATTTGTTCATAGTTTTTTTAAAACTATAGTCCAGCCCTCCAACAGTCTGAGGGACAGTGAACTGGCCCCCTGTTTAAAAAGTTTGAGGACCCCTCGTCTAGGGTTCTTGACAGTAGAGAACTTAGACTAGGAGGAGGGGCTGCTTTTTAGGGGTTGAAAATCTGGTTGGAAACAAGCAATAACAAGTCTTTTATGTCTGCTTAGAGGCTTACACACAGTCTTGGAGGGAATGGGGAGAACTTAAAAACTTGAAGTTTATAAGCAGAGAAGTGATGTGAGTAGATATAAAGTATAGGGAAAAGTTAAGGTTTCAGTATGGAGGATGGGTTGGAGGATGAAGATATTGAAGACAAGGAGAAAGGAATCAATCCAAGTGATGGATGAAAACAAATATAAAAATAGAATGAACTTTAATACTCAAAATCATCAGGGTTTTTTTTGTAAAAATGATCTATGTGATCATTTTGATATTTTATTCTCTTTTATCTCAGCAATGCATTTATAAAAAATTTTTTTAAAATATGTTTTACCCAGTATTTTAGTTGTTTTATTCAGTAGGGTTGTTGGAAATATCAAACCCGTCATGCTGTGGAAACACAAGTTGTCTTCATCTAATTTCTTTGTTCTTTTAATTATGCTTTTGCTTTGTGTTCCTTGATTTTCTCCTCTTCCTTTTCCCACTGTTTTTGTTTTTGTTTTGGCAATTATAGTTTTATTTCCAGGAGCTGCTTCTTCCTTTTCCACAGCATCTTTATCTTGTTTAATGAATGTAACTTTTTTTGGTCACAGAAAACATATGTGTGCACCTAGATCCTGTCCCAAAGGCCTCACAATCTAAGGAGGAGATGATGAGGTCTGAATCTGGGCATTGATGGTAGGCATGTATATAAGGGAAAAGTTTTACAAAGAATGTATTGAGATAAAATTGTCAGGATTTGAGAATTGATTGGCAGTGACTGAAGATATGGAATCAAAAGTCGGTGCCCATCCTCAGCCTGATGAAAAGCACCTAGGAAGAGCCCGAGGCTGACTTTGTACTCGGTGGTGAGAGATTAAAAGCCTTTCCCTGAGACAGGAACAGGACAACAGTGCTTGTCATTGCCACCTCTATTCAGCATTCTACTGGAGGCTTTAGTCAGAGAATTAGACAAGAAAATAAAAAGTATTCATATTGGAAAGGAAGAAATAAATATCTCTATTTGCAGATGACAAAGTCCTAAGGAATACACATACACACACAGACACATACAACCATTAGAGCAAACAGATGGGTTCAGCAGGGTCTCAGGATGTAAGGTTAATATTCACAAATGAATTATATTTCTATGCTCTAGCGCTGCTGTCCTCAACCCCCAGGCTGTGGACTGGTACCGGTCCATGGCCTGCTAGGAGCTGGGCTGCACAGCAGGAGGTGAATGGCAGGCAAGCAAAGTTTCATCTGTATTTACTGTATTTAGCAGCCGCTCCCCATCACTCGCATCACTGCATAAGCTCCGCCTCTGCCAGATCAGTGGAGGTATTAGATATGCATAGAAGCACAAGCCCTACTGTAAACTGCTTACGCAAGGGACCTAGGTCACACGCTGCTTATGAAAATCTAATGCCTGATGAGCTGAGGTGGAGCGGAGGTGGTGGCGATAGTGCTGGGGAGCGGCTGCAGATACCGATTATCATCAGCAGAGAGGTTCACACAATAAATGTAATATACTGGAATCATCCCCAAACCACCACCCCAGCCCCAGTCTATGGAAAAATGGTCTTCCATGAAACTGGTCCCTGGTGCTAAAAAGCTTGAGGATTGCTGCTCTAACAATAAACAATGCAAAAATCAAATTAAGAAGACAGTTTTATTTATAATAGCATCTGGCAGAGTAAAATGCTTAGGAATAAATTTAACAAAAGAAGTTCAAGACTTGTGTGGTGAAAACTAGAAAATATGAATGAAAGAAATTAAAGAAGACCTGAATAAATGGAAAGATGTTTTGTGTTCATGGATTTTAAGACTTGTTGTTAAGATGGCAATACTTTCCAGATTGACCTACAGATTCAACATAATCTCTATCAAAATTTCAGCAGTCTTTTTTTGCAGAAACTGACAAGCTGATCATAAAATTCCCTGTGGAAATGTAGGGGAGCCAGAATATCCAAAACAAACCTTGGCGAAGAGCAAAGTTGGAGGTCTTTCGCTTCCCAGTTGCAACACTTACCACAAAGCCACAGTAATCAAGACTGTGGTATAAGGATAAACATACAGGTCAATGACATACAATTGAGATTTCAGAAATAAACCTATACATGTACAGTCAATTGGTTTTTGACAAGGATGCCAAGATAGCTCAGTGGGAAAAGAATCATCCTTTCAAATGGTGCTGGACAACTGGATATCTACATTCAAAAGAATGAAATTGGACTCCTACCTGATACCATTTACAGAAATTAAATCAGTACAGACCACCTAAATCTAAGAGCCAACACTAGAATATTCTTTAAAAAAAAACATAGGTGTAAATGTTTGTGACCTTGGATTAGGCAATGGTTTCTTAGGTATGACAAAGCACAAGCAACTAAAGAAACAAAAAGTAATTTGGACCTCATTAAAATTTAAAAATTTCTACCCAAAGAACATTGTCATAAAAGTGAAATGACAACCCATAGAATGGGAGAATATATATCTGATGAGGGTATAATCTTTAGAATAAATGAAGAACTCTGATAATTCAACCATAGAAAAACATAACCCAATTTAAAAATAGACAAAGGGTTTGAAAAGACATTTCTCCAAGGAAGATATACAAGTGACTGATAAGCACATGAAAATGCTCAACATCATTAGTTGGAGACATGCAGATCAAAGCCCAGTGAGATACCACTTCATTCCCACTGGAATGGATATAATTTTAAAAAAGATGGATCATAACAAGTGTTGGTACAGATGTGGAGAAATTGGAACCCTCCTGCATTCCTGGTGGGAATGTGAAATGGTACAGCAGCTTTGGAAAAGTCTTCTAGTTCCTCAAAAAATTAAATAGTTATAGATGACCTAGCAATTCTGTTCCTAAATGGAATAGAATCTTATTCAAAAGAACTAAAAACATATGCCCACCCCAAAATTTGTGCAAGACTATTCACAATGACATTATTCATGATAGCCAAAAAGTAGAAACAACCCAGTAGATGAACAGATAAACAGAAGTAGTATATGTAAGGTTTTGTGGTGGCAGGAGAGGTATAATGAGGCCAAATGGACGCTAACAAAGGTAGCGTTTATTGAAGTGCTCCCCGGCGAGGTTCAAGGGTCCCGAGGAAAGGGGCTCCAGAAGTCGCACTGCCCAGGACTGTAAGCCAGCTTTTTATACGGAGGCTGGGCATTGTTTATTTGGCAGTCTCTGGGGGCTGCGGGGTGGGTCAGGGCAGGATGTCTTGCACCCGGACGTCTTCCTGCTTTGTCTTGGCTGACAGGATGCAGCTAAGACAGCTTCGGCAAGAACGCCCTTTCAGCTAGGCTGCAAGGGCAGGGGGAGGTAAGGGGGAGGGAGGCACCCCACCAGCCTTACAGTATATCCACACAATAGGATATTATTAAATATTTAATCATTAAATGAATGAAATATTGATACATGCTGCAATGTTTATAAACCTTGAAAATATGCTCGGTGAGAAAAACCAGGCACAAAAGACTGTATATTGTATGATTCCATATGAAATATCCAGAATAGGAAAATCCATAGAGAGAGAAAACAGAGTTATAGTTGTTAGGGGCTGCAGGGAGGGGGAGTGGAGAGTGACCGCAGATGGGTCCAGGTTTCTTTTTGGTGTGATGAAAGTGTTCTGTAATTAGATAGTGGTGATGGTTGCATAATCCTGTGAATATACTGAAAACCACTGAAGTATACACTTGAAGTATAAAAGAGTGAATTATATAATGTGTGACTTTTATCTCAATCAAAAGAAAAGAGTCTATGTTGACATAACGTGTTGGAGCAAAGAAGGGCTGTGCAGGGTCACACTTGCTGGCCTGCGTCGCTTCTGACCAAGGGGGAGACTGAATTGCCACAGAAATTAGCGACCAGCTTGCCTACAAGGGTGTTCTGATTGGTGTTATGTGGAATAAGATTTAACTTACTATAACCTCTAGATCTGGAAGGAAACATAAGGACATAAGTTCATTTCAGCTTTAAACAAGCCTACTTCAGTGCTGACCCTTTCAAAGGTTATACCTTGAACCTTGGAATTTAAGAGATTTGAGAAGAAAGCCAGCTATTCTTGCACAGCTCCTGTATATAACATTTTATCTGTGCTGTTATTGTAACATTGTAAAATAATGTTAAGTTGATACTATTTTGATGCTAATAGTTATAATACTGTTGGTGCTGTGTCACTTACAGTGAATATTAATTTTAACTAATGGTGTTGATTATTTTTATCTAATACTTTTTAAAGATTCCAGAAGTGTGTCCCATTTGGCATTACCCAAGTTTTGCGTATGTTTTAACCACCACTATAGCAGTTTCTTTCTTGTAAAAAAGTGCTTAACACTGTTGCATCAGGAATTTTGGAAATTCTTCAGACAAGACAATCAGGGAGGATTGATGACATGTTGATAGAAAGCAGCAACCCTAATAAATTCAGTGGATCAGTCATGTTCTTTATTTCTGTCAGTTATTCTGCACAAAAATACAGGTAGTAACACGACCTGCAGACGACATACTCTCGCAAGCCCTGGGCTAGCCTTCAGAATGTGCAGTTACTTCATAAACTTCTGGAATGCCTTCACGGTATTGTATAGGGTGCGGGGAGACAGTTATTAATGTATTCCTGGAGGTGAAGGCGTTTTTACTGTCTTTATTAACTCAGTTTCATCGTACCAGGAGCATAACCTTAGTAAGACATACCTCCTAATTGCAGCTGTCTAGCTTTTGTACCTCTTGGGCAAGGTAAAGTAAAACTACAAGGGTGAGCCTTTTAATGTGATCTGTGGGGATCTTCCACCATGCGAATTAGAAAACGAGCTTGGAAAACAGCAGTTATTCAAACCAAGCAAGTGGAGGGAATATCATTTAGAGTTATGAGGCGCGAGGGTTAACAGGAAAGAGCCGGTGAGATGCAGATTTGGCTGTGCACACAGCAGACCTCATAGGTCTCAGTCTCCCAGTCTCTACAGAAGAGTCCGCCCGGGAACCATGCATCCTTCAGTATTCCGTGTGCACCGTGGCCTGTCCTGTGAGGAGTTAATGGAAGTTACTAGCAGTATTATTTTAACTCTGTCTCATGACTTCAGAAACTCAGATATGTGTGTAGTCAGCAAATTAGTTATATGTTACCTGTTGACATCTTTATAATTTTAGTGATTATTAAAAATTATAGAAAGAGAATTTAGACTTACAGATGTAAATTGTATCTAATTACAGTGATTTGTCTAATTTTCTCATTTGCTTTATCTTTTTTTGTGAATATTTATGGAAGACACTATGTTAGTCACAAGATACAAAGAAGTGGCCAGGATCCTCTCTACTTGCAAAAAGATTATGTTAGTAGCTGACAAACCAAGCCATCCCTAACTGGCAGCACAGTGCAGACGTTTTATTTCCTTTGTCTCCTTTAACTCACACAGCAGCGCTGTGGGTGGGTGTGACGACAGTCACATTTTCGGATGGGGACTCAGGAAGGTGTGGGATCTGATGACGGCCTTGCAGCTGGTAGGTGCAGAGCCTAGATGCACATGGTGTTGCCCACGGTGCAGTCATCCAGTGATGCTTTATTTAATGTCTGTGCCCCAGGGGACTGTGTGCCATGAGGGCAGGGTCCTCTGTATCCAGAGCCCAGCACATTGTGGGCTCAACAAATTTTGGAAAGATGCAGGATTTTCTAGTCTTTGTGCTCAGCCTTATGTGCCGTGCCCCTGGGTGGGGAGAAGACTGTGTGCATAAGTGAGACCTGGCCAGGCCCCTGCTGCCAGGGTGGACACTAAGGGCTTTAGGAGCTCAGGGGAAGTTAGAATGGCCCCTCTGGTTTTCTCTTTGAAGACTTTAAAGGCACAATAAAAACTCCTGTCAGTAAATCATTCCACTGAAATCAGGGTGAGCGGGCTGTGTGAGGGGACGTGGGTCTGAGGCAGGACTGCAGTCTGGCCGCGAGGGCTTCACCACCGGCGAGACGGGGGCTGCAATGCAGCCAGGGGTCGGCCCTGATGGGACCTGCGCCCCTAGACTGTGAACTTGGAGGCGGAGTGCCGGGGCTGGGGGACAGAGGTAGAGCGAATGTCCCAGCTGCACCCAGGATCCGCACCGAGTGAGGCAGTGTCTCCCCTGCCGCTTTTTAACCATCAGAGAAGGTCTTGTGGATAAAGCACGGTTTGAGCAGGCATTGAGGAAAGCGAGTGAACCGTGCAGTCCCTCGGGGAGGAGGGTCTGAGGCAGAGAGAGAAGCACGGACAGGCGGTGGGGGTCAGGAGCTCGCCTAGAGTGTGTCCGGGCCAGCGAGTCAGAGCCGGGCGAGGGAGGGGAGAGCGGCAGGCGGTGAAGTCTCCTTGGGAAGGGGTGTCAGGAGGAGATTTCCAGAGAGTCAGTGAGCCCTTGTCCTAGTCCATTTTCTGTTGCTTATAGCAAAATACCTGAAACTGGGTACTTTACAAAGGAAAGGAATTTATTTTTTTCAGTTATGGAGGCCGAGAAGTCCAAGGTCAAGGGCCACTTCTGGCGAGGGCTTCTTGCTGGTAGGGACTCTGCAGAGTCCCGGGGTGGTGCGGGCATCACATGGGGAGGGCTGAGCGTGCTCACGTGCTCTGGCCTCTTCCTCTTCTCGTAAAGCCACCAGACCCAATCCTGTGATAATACATGTTTAATCCATTAAGGCATTGAGTGGATGGATTAATGAATGAATGACCCAGTCACCTCTTTAAGGCCCCGCCTC
Source organism: Mirza zaza (assembly GCA_008750895.1). NCBI lineage: Eukaryota > Metazoa > Chordata > Mammalia > Primates > Cheirogaleidae > Mirza > Mirza zaza. Next base: position 89,201 of record VSMD01074546.1, read on the forward strand.
TCAGTAGTGCCATATTGGGGTTTAAGCTTCAACATGAGTTTGGGAGGGTGCAGTCAAACCAGAGCGGCCCTGTTTGATAGCAGATGAGTTCCATTTGTCCTTCGCCTTCCTGTGTTACAGCTTTATCTTACAGGGCAGGGATGCTGTCTGCCTGAGGCCCAAGGCAGGTGGAGACCGTGGTTCTAGAGCTGCGAGCTAGCCCCACTGAGGAATGAATGAGTAAGCACCGAGGGAGCCTCTGCCCCCACACCTGCTCCCCGCACGCACCTGTGTGCAGTCTGCGGGCGACGTACTGCCCTTGGGCCCTTTTTCCGTTACGAAGTGACTGTCCCTCCTGCATCACTTTTGTACTCCTCTCTCTGCGTGGACAGAAAATCCCATCGTCTACAAAGGACAATTATGTCCTTTTCCATTTTTCTCTTCATGGATTTTGTCTGATCCTGTGCAAACACACCCACCTCCTTTGTGGAATAGTTCCCGATCATCATGAGGAAACAGCAGTATCCCTGTTCTGTGGGCGAATGTACTGCTCCTCGGTGGTTTCATTAGCGCCTAGAGCCACCTGGCCTGGACACTCAGTAGCTGTTCCTGCAGAGGTCCGTCCCCCTTGCTCTCCTGCGCTGACTCTGCTGGCCGGGGAAGTCCTCCTTTTCCCTGTTCCTTTTCTGACAGCTTTCACAGTGTGTTAGCATGGGTTCCTTTACAATGATCGGGCAATCCACCTTTTAATCTTGAGATGTTAAAGATGACAGAGGAGAAGCAGTGTTAAGGAGTTTTGATTAGAAAGGAAAAAAGCAAGCATTCTTGGTTCCAGTTCTGTGCTTGTTGCTTTTCATTTATTTTTCTCATTTAATTGCATTATATTATACCTTTCCATGTTTTGTTTAATCTATTTCCATTTGGGTCAGTTATATCCTTGCTCTGCTAAGGGATTGGCATTGATAGACATAATCTTCTATTTCCTGGATTTTGGTTTTTGTTTTACAAAGTTTTTTATATCCATATATAAGTTAATTGACATTAATTGACAGTTAAGGTTGGCATACCAAAGAGACATACTCCTAGTTAGTATTTTGTGCATCATTAACAGTGTGCCTGCCCTGTTACTACTCTTAATTGCCCAAAGAGTATTGGTCAGGTTGTTAGGAATGAATTTTTTCTTGGAAGACTGGGCCCAGTCTCCTTAAAGTAGGCTACAATTACTACCATCAAGCATCAAAATGTTTTTTAGTTATCATCAGAATGTTTTAAAATTCTCATAAGATGGTACTTTTGTAAACTATTCAATTTGTATGGTAAGGTGGAGAAGGATTTATGCCTGATACATATATTTATATACTGGAGAGCAGTTTTAACTGTAATATTTATTATCACTTATGTAAGGGCTTTCTTTCCAGCTGTAAAAATAACTGTGTGGTATGTTTTGATGTGTGTTTTAGTAGATATGATAGAAACTAATATAAAAGTTACAGGTGTTAAACATGCCCTGATGAATGTGACTTGGGAATGTTTTGGGTGTCAGTCATTCGAAATGGAGATGGATGTGAAGCTGCTTTCCTCCTGCCAGCCGGGCCAGAGATGAGCAGGTAGGGCCGCCTGGCTGGAGACTTCTCAGCATGTGGCCTTTTGAGTTCAAGGTGGTGCTTCTAGTCATCACCTTTTCAAAGCTAGCAGGAAGGAGAAGGAGGACAAGGAGGGCCAGCAGCTTCCTTTTGAAGGGCCTGGTCCTCCACCTCCGCTCGTGGCCCTTGGCAGGACTCTAGCTGCACAGCTGTGGGAGCCTCGGGACATACAGCTCCCCCAGAGCCCTGTGCAGGCTTAGCGGGGGAAGGGTGCAGTTCTGCTTCCAAAAGGAAGAGGGGGAAAGCAAAGGAGGGGATACTTAGCAATCTCTGCCAGTTGCCATGGGCAATTTACTCTTTTTGAGTCTATTTGTAAAATAGAACCTGTTAAAATATTTATTAAAAAATTATAAAATATTTATAAAGATATTTCCCTCTAAAGATTTTCACAAAGACACAGGGTATATATCTTTAATAAGTATAGGTATACATTCCATATTTTCGGGGGGTTATTTCTCTTAATAATATTTTTTAACATACCTCTCATTTTAAAAAGTAGATAATGGTACTAGTTTTCTATTGCTGTGGGATGGAAACTCCCAGGGTGTTGGCAGAATTCATTTCCTCGTGGCTGTAGGACTGAGGATGGACTTCCTGCTGGCTGGCTGTGGGCTGCCACAGGCACTAGGACCTCTCTTCCCAGGTCTTAGGGTACCCCCGGCTCCCTGCCAGTGGGTTTCCCAATGTGGCCACTTCCTCCAGCTACCAAGGAGGGTTTCTAGGGTGAGTCTGCTGGCAAGACAGAGACATTATGCATAACATAATGTAATCACAGAGTGACATCCCAACACCATTGCCATATTCTGTTGGTTAGAAGCAAGGAACAGATTCTGTACTCAAGGGAGAGGATTTCACAAAGGGAAGACAGATCATGGACACACCTGAGAGCGTGTCCACCACAATAACTGTGTTCCGCTTAACAATACTTTATAATCCAAGGAGAGAATTCCTGTTTGTTTGGCACTGTTGTTTCTTGGGTTTGGGTAAGATATCAGTAGGGACTTTTTATCAGTTAGAAGTATCTAAGGCCGGGCGCGGTGGCTCAAGCCTGTAATCCTAGCTCTCTGGGAGGCCGAGGTGGGCGGATCGTTTGAGCTCAGGAGTTCGAGACCAGCCTGAGCAAGAGCGAGACCCCATCTCTACTATAAATAGAAAGAAATTAATTGGCCAACTAAGATATATATAGAAAAAATTAGCCGGGCATGGTGGCGCATGCCTGTAGTCCCAGCTACTCGGGAGGCTGAGGCAGGAGGATTGCTTGAGCCCAGGAGTTTGAGGTTGCTGTGAGCTAGGCTGACGCCACGGCACTCACTCTAGCCTGGGCAACAAAGCGAGACTCTGTCTCAAAAAAAAAAAAAAAGAAGTATCTAGTCTGCATTAAGTCATGGAACACTCATCCATGTATACACGGTAAGAGAGAAAGAGTATGAACATCTCCTTCTGCTCTCCATCGTGGCTCAAACACTTCTGGCTGCCAGTGATTTTGTATCATAAGAGCTACTCCACAGACCAACGGTATTGTACACAGAGAATGTGAGCAGTCACGATGGTCTGTCTACAAAGACAGGACTTATTCCTATCTTGCCGTCTGTTAGTTATCCTAATTACAGCAGGTACAGATGTGAGCGATATAGGCCTTTATGAGCTTGCACAGTATTATTAGCCCATCATTTGTTTAGAGCCTCTGAGGCTGGAAGGAGCTAGAAATCATACTTCAGAAAGCCCTACTAGAGCCTGAACACAGGCCAGACCTGGAGATCTGGTGCCAGAATTAGCCTCAGAACTCTTACATCATCTATCAAATAATGTAGTCAAAGAACTATTTTTTAAAAACTATTAATAGTCTAAGATCCAAATTTTTTTTTAGCACTCTTAGTATCATCTTGCTTGTGATAGATATTACTCCCAGGCTCCTCATCTCAGAAGTCCAGTCTGTTGGTAATGTTGAGCCTCACTGTAAAAGGATCCTGTAGTGTCCATCTGTCCATCCGTTCAGCAGACAGATACTGAATTCCTGTTGTGCTCTAGGTACTGTGCTGAGTCTAAACATGAACACAACATGGGGACCATACCCTCAGGAAGTTTCAGCTCAGTGTGACACACACCAAGAGTGCAATGCAGCTTATAATGGTCCGCCTTATTCACAGGGGCTACATGTCAAGGCCCCCCAGTGGATGCCTGAAAGCATGGATGGTACCTAACCCTATGTATGCTACGTTTTGTCCTATACATACATGCCTGTGATAAATTTAAATTTATAAATTAGGCTCAGTAAGAGATTAACAATAACTAATAATAAAATAGAAAAATTTTAACAATATATTGTCATTGTCATAAAAGTGATATGAATGTGGCCTGCCTCTCTAAATATGTAATTGTACTGTCTTCACCTATTTCTGGACCGAAGTTGACCATGTATAGCTGAAACCACAGATAGCTAAACCGCAGATGAGGTGGGACTGCTACACAGTGCCCCTTGGTGTCCACGGGGGTTTGTTCCAGGACCCATCTCCCCTGCCTTGGATACCAAAATCTGCGTGTACTCAAGTCCCCAAGTTGGCCTTCAGAACCTACAGATATGAAAAGTTGGCCCTCTGTGTATGTGGGTTTCACATCCCTAGAATACTGTATTTTCCATCCTCATTTGTTCGCACATGTGAAACCTGGCCGGCTGTATTGATTGAAAAAAATCCACATGTAAGTTGACCCACCCATGTTGTTCAGGGGTCAATTGTATAATGTTCCTTTTAAAACACAAGATTGTTTTAAAATAAATTTTAGCTAAATGCACTAATACACATGTAGTGGGAAATGAAGAAGTGTTGTGCTATTTAAGAGTATAATTAAGAGAAAAGGGTAATATTGTCATTTTCAACATTTAGTGCATAGTTAACGGGTGCTTGCCTTGTGCTAGTCCCTGTTCTAGGTTTGAAACTGAAAATAGTGAGTAAATGGCTACATTGCTACTTTTCTATACCTGGCCCTGGAAAATCATGGAGTTAGAAAAGGCCTATAAGCAACTAAGAATCCCTGGAAGGGCCTCCCATTCTCTGGGTTCTGAAGCAAGTGACAGTATGCACAAGCTCCATGTATCATCTTTCACATGGGATCACTGCGATTATCTCACTCAAGAAAAGCTTAAATAGCCATGCCTTAGGATAGTGTTAGGATTTGAAAATCCACTTCTCTAGCCATAATAAAAAGGGAAACTACAAAGGGGCTTGAGTCACATGTTTTTGAAATCATATCCGCACATTAAACATCGAAGGAAACGCAAAAACTTTTATCCATCTGACAATTATCCCTTAGGAAGAGGAAGACTTTGGTTTGAAAGGAAGAGGATATCATAATTCCAGAGCTTAAAATGAAATGCTGTCTTTCATTTTTCCAGATGAATGAGTAAAATGGTAACAAGGATTTAATATTAGATTGAATTAGCAGGAATTCAGCAACTGTGTTCAAACAGCAGTGAATTGTAGGTCTTAGTTGGCCGTAAACTTCCAAAACCTCAGATGAAAGGTGTCAGGTGGGGATAATTCATTTAGCATGTCTTGAGGTAGGAAAGGATGTAATGCCGAACCCAAACCTGTAATTAAAGAGCAAGACACAATGAGGCGTGCGTGTGCCAGCAGCCCGTACCCAGGTAGGGATGTCAGGATGAGGCAGAGCCGTGGCAGATCAGGAAGCGGTGCGTTGCACAAATCCCAATGTCTCTTTCTGCAGTTCTGGAAGGTCTTATTTATTACTCTGTTTATGTGGGAACTCAGTTACCAGTTGATGAAACTAGGAAACTGAGAAATGTCTTAGCTCAGATCAAATGCCACTTTTGAAGTGGGCCTGCTTTCAAGATAAAACAAAGCTGTATTCTGCCCGAATCTAAACAAGCATTAAATTCTGCTCTATACTGCAAAGGCTGCCAAACTAGTTCTGGCAGATCACCCTTGAAGAAAAAGTTTCAAAGACAAAGCCCCTTAACTGTATGCTACTAATTCTGGGGCTTCCACCCTAAGAGATGCATATATCAGCAACAGCACAATGGCCAGCTTCTTGGTGGAGCTGCAGATTGCAACAGCAGGCCGTGTTTTGCTACAGAAGGCATCCTCACATCCAGATTGCTTTCTGTGAGAAAGATTACCAACGGTCCATGTGTTCTAATCAACATTTAGTAGATTAAGATTCCAGCATAACACAAAAGCTGGCACAGATCCTCTTTTTAAATAAGACAGAGTATATGGAACTGTGTATGCATTGTAAATGAATTCCAAAAGACCCAGCCCTTTAACTAAAAATGTAGTTATTTAAAGTTTCTTATATTGAAATTGGCACCGTAGACGGCCTAGGTGATTTGCTTTTGTTTTAAATACCACTCATATCCAGAAAGGGTGAAGAGTCTGCATCTACATTTCTCTGCCCTCCAGTGTCCCCGAGAGGCCACTGACAAGAGACTGTGGGCCATATTTCTAGTGCTCCACTCCTCCAGCAAGAGCACGGCCTCTACTGAGCCCCCTGGAGCCGCAGCCCTGCCTCTGCTTGTGTTCTCACGGGCCAGCGGCAGCCCCGCACCTGGTACAGGGGGCACTTCATGAGGCAGAGTACAGGTCTGGTTACTGCAGCAGAGACCCCAAATGACCACTGTACCAGCGCATCCACCCAGGGCCAGTGGCAGCTGCCCTGAGTCAGAGAGCCCTGCGTCGAGCGGTGGTGTCCTCACAGATGGGCTGCTGTGGCGCACGCCACGGAGGAAGGGGCGCAGCTCACAAGGCAATGCCTACTTCCCCTCACGTCTTTCTGCAGGAAGGGGAGAGTGGACGTTGAGGATAAATGCGCCTCCCTGCCGAGATGGCCCCGTGTCCTAAGTCGATGGGCGAGACCTGCACACCTTCCTCTGATGGCTGCCTGGCCCAGTCCTGGAAGCTATTTGCCTTAGAGAGTAACCAGCACTGTGACTTCATATTTAAAGTCGCTGTGCAGTGGATGTAGAGCTCAGAGTATGTTGTGAAACTTGCCACATCACTGTGATGAAGGAACCAGATTTTTTTTTTAAATGTTTGTTTCTTGAAATGTTACCCAGAGTTTGCTTATCTAGTTTATAGAGTTGTAGTAAGGAATATACTTTATATTTTTTATTTTCCAAGGAGTTAAAAGATTTGTTAGAGAATGATTATCATAGTAAAAAACAAAAGCAAAAAAACAAACTTAAGCTGCTATTTTTTTAAAAAAAAATTTAATGTCAGATAAAGCATCTATTAGGAGGAAGTAGATGACTGCATGTCAGATTTGTTTGTTTCAGAAAAGTAAAAATTTTAAAGTTTCAAGTGTGTCCTTTGAGGACAGTTTCCGTAATTGTAGCTTTTGATGGAGCAGTTGGGATAATGTTACAGGGAACACGCCAGCATAAGCTCCTGCGTGTGCACTTAACCCCCCTCTTGCTGACCGTCACGATGTGGATGTTTTCAGCTCTTAGCGACAGAGAAAGGTCAGTACTTGTAGGAAAGGAAGTTCCAGCAGAACGGTATTCTTCCATGCAAACCCACGTGGCCTTTCATGTAGTAGCTGCGTCATTGTCCTCAGAAAGAACGGATGGTCTCTCTCGGTGCCAGACTCAAACTTGCCTCTCCAGATGCCAGAAACCGAGTGTTCTAGGTAGCCATGCAGATGCAAAGCCCAGCCCTGCCCCGTCAGTGGTACTCTTGCTGCTGGCTCTGGGCTGTCTCTCTATGTCACCGTCACAGAAATGGATCCCAGAGGAATGAATTTGCACAAAATGATTAAATGTCAGCTTCTTGCTTTTTATGATTAGAAAATAAGATGAACAAGCTTAGAGAAGGAGGGAGCCCGGACCATTCCTTTGCCCTTCTACCCAGGGGCCAAAGCTGCTGGTGATTAACTTTGGCTCTTAGCATTTGCTTCTTCTTAAAAAAAAAAAAAACACATTCCCAGATTACTCCTTTTTACGTAGTTATAATTTTTCAATTATATTCCATTTTTTCTGCTCTATGTCTTTTTGCTTTGTCATAAAGTATCATTATGATAAAAACATAGAAGTTTTCAGTTTTAGAAAATCCAGCGCACATGAAAAGCAGTTCATACAGCAAATAGCCGTTGTAGAGTAAAACTTTCTGAACTAACCAAATTATTAAAAATAAGTAAACTTAGGGCTTTATTAGACTCAGTATAAGTAATTAAACTCACTTAATGAAGAGGATTAGCCATATATTTGAAGCAAAACATACACACACACACACACACACACACACACACACACACACATTTTCTTTCTGCACGTCTTAGTCTCCTGGAGCTGCCATAGCAAAATACCTCAGACTGGGTGGCATGAACAACACACTTGACTTTCTCCAGTTCTGGAGACTGGAAGTCCAAGCAGAGGCCTCCTTGGCATGCAGAAGTCTGTCTTCTCACTGTGTCTTCACGTGGCTTTTCCTCTGCGCACGGGCCCCTGGTGTCTCTGTGTGTGTCCAAACTCCCTCTTCTTCTAAGGACACCAACCAGATTGGATTAGGGCCCAATCCAACAGCCTCATTTTAACTTAATCACCCATTTGAAGGCCCTATCTCCAAATGCAATCACATTCTGAGGTATTGGCTTAGGGTTTTAACGTGGATTTTGGAGAGGCACAATTCAGCCCATAACAGTGTATGAAATGTAATGCTATTAATACAATGAGCAAGGTGAGTAAAATTTAAATGAAAACGTTTGCAGGTTTCCTATGTGCCTCCATTGTGTTCTCATACCTAATATTCACAGAATGCAGAGTTGAAAGAGCTTCCCATGCTATGCTTCTGTTTTGGCAGGCCTGGCAGCTGCGATTCAGCCACCTGGTGGGCTATGGTGCCAAATACTACTCTTACCTGATGTCCAGGGCAGTGGCTTCCATGGTTTGGAAGGAATGCTTTCTCCAGGACCCGTTTAACAGGTAAGAAGCAAAGGAAGTTAATAAAACGTGCACTCCTTTAGCCACAGTAATCCCCACCCTGCCACATCTGAAGTCAGGCTCGGAAAGCAGCAGCCCCGAGAACAGAGCCCAGCCATAAATGGGAAGAGGCGGTGTCCTCACACCGGCCCGCACCTGCTTGCTGCGGCTGACCATTGCCTTGAACGTCCACCTTCCCTTCCAGCACCGTGGTGCTGTGGTGGCGATCGTGTGGTGCCCCCTGGAATGCCCGTGGGGACCCTCGTGTGAGGGCTCTTGCTTTTGCACAAAGCGGTGCATGCCTCTCCTATGGGTTTTCTTTGTTTTCCCAGCCATTCTTGTTGTCAGTTCCTACTGCTCTCTGCTTCCTGTTGTTTTTGACAGGCTGCCTTACTTTCCGCACAAGCATCTGAAGTTTCCCTCGTGCGGACACCTTCTTTCCTCTTGATTGCCAAACAAAGGACTTACTGCTCTTTCTCATTTGGGACTAGCACTATTGGGAGCCTTCTTGGTGTTAATACTTAGTCTGTTTCTAGAAAGTGACCCCTCTGCTGGCCTTCTGGAACTCGTTTTTTCCCAAGGGAGGTGTGTCAGTGGAAACGAGTGGTGGAGGGGAGGAGGTGCTCCACCGACCACCCTGGCATGGCTCCCCTTCACTGTGGCCACTCACTGCAGAGTGGACAGTGAGGTGGCTGCAGACTTCTGCTGTCGTTTTCTGCTGCCTCGCCTCTTATGTGCCTTCCCAGGCAGCCTGGCTCCGCGTTTCCATCGTCAGGATAATCCGTGGTTAAGACAACAGAGTTTCCAGCATTTTCTGTAGAAAGCTAACTAAAATGTTCGTGTGGTGGCTCCCAGGTCCTCTCCCAGGTGCACATTTCATCAGATAAGCCAGTGACTATGGTGAGCCTTTAATGATTCAAAGAGGAAATCTGGGCTAGGTTAATTTCAGTTATGGATGCAGGGTCCCCTAGCCGTTCCCCAGAGTGGAGGCAAGACCTGGCCCTGGAGGAGTGGGAGGGCGGCCCAGGGTAGGTAGTCCAGTCTCTCTTGTCTCTTGGTAAAGCCATGTAGTAGTTAGACTTCCATCGGCTAGAGAGGTGCAGGGAGCTCATGTTGCGTGGAGAGGTGCAGGGAGCTCACGTTGGGTAGAGAGGTGCAGGGTGGAGAGGTGCAGGGTGGAAAGGTGCAGGGAGCTTACCTTGGGCGGAGAGGTGCAGGGATCTCACATTGGGTGGAGAGGTGCAGGGATCCCTTGTTGAGTAGAGAGGTGCAGGGATCCCTTGTTGGGTGGAGAGGTGCAGGGACCTCACATTGGGTGGAGAGGTGCAGGGACCTCACATTGGGTGGAGAGGCGCAGGGACCTCACATTGGGTGGAGAGGTGCAGGGACCTCACATTGGGTGGAGAGGCGCAGGGATCCCTTGTTGGGTAGAGAGGTGCAGGGATCTCACATTGGGTGGAGAGGTGCAGGGACCTCACATTGGGTGGAGAGGCGCAGGGATCCCTTGTTGGGTGGAGAGGCGCAGGGATCCTTTGTTGGGTGGAGAGGCATAGGGATCTCACATTGGGTGGAGAGGTGAAGGGGATCCCTTGTTGAGTGGAGAGGTGCAGGAATCCCTTGTTGAGTGGAGAGGCGCAGGGTCCCTTGTTGGGTGGAAAAGCACAGGGACCTCACATTGGGTGGAGAGGCTCAGGGATCCCTTGTTGGGTGGAGAGGTACCAGGGGATCTTCTGTTGCTCCCTGATTTGGCCTCCTGATCCTCCTTACAGGAATCCTTCTTAACAATAGGAACTACATGGAAGTCAAGTTTTGGTCTTATGATTCCTTAGAAGGTGTTTTCTTTGAAAGCAAATTATAGTTATGATCTGGTGTAATAATTGTTTATAGCCTTTTGTCTCCTCACCACACAAATAAATACATCTCCAATTCCTCTTAAGGAACTCCTTTTGACGACTGTTATCTTCACCACTTTAACATGGTTTAAAATACATGGCATCCTAGATTTTTAGAGTGCCCAAGAGTTTTCATGTGGCATTCACAGCAGCCTCATCAGAGCAGCCTCATCCTCTCCTTTTAAGAGAGGAAACTGAGGGTCAGAGAAAATAAGTATTAATAATTTGTTCAAGGCTTCACAGTTAACAAACTGGACTAAGACTATAGTCTGAGTCTCCTAACTCTTGGTTTCATCTCCCTCCCTCCTCCTCACATGCCCTCAGCTTTTCATATAATTTGACATAGATTTGGATTTTCTCAGCAGTTATAATAACATTCAGTTTCAAATTCTTTTGAACTCAAAGTTGATGATGTGATAGAGTTTTTAAATGTTTTATGGCTTGGTTACCCACATGTTATTTTGTCTTCCACCCTTTGTAGACTGTAGACATTTGGTCTGCTTTTCAGATTGTATTATTTTCAAAGGATCTGCAGCCAAACTTGACCACAGTAAATCAGTTTTAGGAATCACAGCTCTTTATTGGAGATTTCTATAAAACAGGCAAAATATCCTCTTGTTTGAAGGAGCTATACTTTACTAGAAAACTAGTATACTGTTAAATACATGTATTTCCAAATATTTATATCATGTGTGTGTGTGCTTTCTTGCTAGACGTGTAGTTGCCATACTTTATGGACACGTATAAGTAAGCTAATAAAAATGCTTACTAGACTAGAAAATTTCTAACCTCTGTCAGAAGATCTTTTTGATCTCCCTCATGAAAAATAGCCCGGCCAGAACCTACATCAGGAAGCCACGCAGCGCAGGGTGGGGAGCTGGAGGCCTGTGAGGAGGGGTTGATTTGGAGGAAGGGGTGCCACATCCCATGTGGGAGGGACCCTCTCAGCCACCCCTGCCCTGAGAAGACTCCACCTCTGTCCAATTTCCTGCCTGGCCTTAGCACTGGCTTCAGAATGGGACCCAGGTCAGTGTGTGATGCCGACATGGTTTTGATGCTACAATGCTCTCGAAAAGCCGGATTAGAGACCATGTTCACAAAACTACCCATACATAAACACGCTCCAGAGCCAGTGGCATGAAAACCCTATCAAAATGTACTCAGCTTATCATAGTGTGTAGTCATCTGTGTTAAAGGAATTGCATTTTCCATAAAATACAAAAGAGTAGCACTGAAGAGCTCATTTCCAGGTGCCATGAATTTGGATAACTTGTATCTATAAAAATTCTTCAAATCTGGCCTTTACCTGTTATCATAGGCGGTATTCCTTACGGAACTCAGTGTCACGTAGGAACCGAGGGCCAAGGGTGCAGATGAGCTGTTCCCGTCACTGCCTGTGCCACTGGCAGGCGGAGGAGAGCTCTTTGGTCCCTCGGCTCTCCTGAGCCCAGGTCTTCTGCTGTCATGAGCCGCCTCCTGCCAGCCGATTTTCCTTCACTCTTGTCTTAGAGTGTTACTTCTCTCTCTTTGTTAGGTGCCTCCTCAAATGCTATTTTGAAAGTAAAGAATGGCACAGATAATTTCAAACTTCACTTAAAAATAATCCTAAAAATTATGGAGAATACAATACAATATTTTACTCATTCTATAATACATAAATGAAATAATCCTTTTCTACGAAGAGAGGTAACTTTCTAACAAAACAGAACGCCGAAAATACAGTTAATCTTTTACAATGAATGTATCACACCTGGTTTAATTTATTAATATTTTAGAATAACTTAAAAAGCAGAATTAGATTTTTAGAAGCAAGAAAACAGTGGCAGCTTTTGTGGAGATGACATCAGTGTGGCTTCCTTCGAGAGACTTCAGACGAGAGTGGAGGGAGGCCAGGCAGGCCGTGTGAGCAGGAGTCTGTAACCAGGTGCTCTCTTCCCCAGGGCCGCCGGGGAGCGCTATCGCAGGGAGATGCTGGCCCACGGCGGGGGCAAGGAGCCCATGCTCATGGTTGAAGGTAAAAAAAAAAAAAAACCAGCATTGGTAACTTTCTGTGATCCTTCTTTTTTTTTTTTTTTTAAGGTTTTACGGGTTATATATTTTGGTATCAACAGTTTGAGCTATGTTTTTGCACCATCTGTAATGAAAGCTGTTTCATATTTTCTCCATGTGATTTTTTTCCCTTTTAAAGGAACGCTTTAGCTCTGTATTTTGTTCTGAGCATCTATTTCACTGTGTCCCAAATAACAAATTAAATTTTAGTCCCTGTGATTTATTCAGGTACCAGGATAAAATTTCAGGTTTTGGTATTGACATGTTATTAACTCCCTAACAGAAAATTGTTAACTTTGTAGATTTATAAATTTGTCAATTTGTCATAAACTCTCAGAAAACTTGCCTTTAGGTTTTGAAGGATCACAATGTATTTTTAGACTAAAAACTCATTTATTTCTTATTCCTTTATTTCTTCTTCTGAAAGCTTAGCTACATATTTTCTATTAATAGAAATTCTAAGGCATCAAGACTAGATTTTTTTACCTGCTGAAAAAATTAGAACCTAATTAAATCTTCTCTTTGAGATATTACAGTGCTTGTTTTCCTATGTAATTTTTTAGGTTTTTTTTTTTTTTTTTGAGTATTGTTACTGTTAATTTAATTGCAAATGGAAGTGACTATCATGATTTTTCATGAAATGCTCACAAATATTTCTAGGAAGATGTGACTATTATTGGGTACTCTCAGTATATTGACAATAATATTTGCAACTGAGCCTGCTGAGTACCTGAAAAATTGCATTTAGGAACTTAACTCTCAATATTAGGGAAGTATTGTTTTCATTGCAGTAATTGATTGGATCCAGATAAAATTGGGTCTGAATTAAATATCCCCTTGCCTAAAACTATTGAATATAATGCCTCTAACCCGTTTTAGCATAATCTCAGATCTTTGCCTTCAGCCATTCATTTATTCAGCAAATATTTGTTTAATGTTGATTATGTGCTAGGCATGATTGTGTCACAGGGGAAGTAGTGAAAGATGTGTGGACAACAGTCCCACTGTTGTGGAGCTTGCATTAATTTATCAGCTTTTCCAGGGGTATGTTCGTCCAGGCTCCATCTGCCCACAGCCGCGGCAAGTTTATAAAACAAATCAACCAGCGCCGGGATCCTGTGGTTTTATGTGGCCATTAGTGGATCACGCCTCAGAGTCGTCTCCTGGGATAAAGAGTGTGTGCTGATGCCACCTCGTGTTCTAGCTGACCCTTATTGGCCCTTACTGTACTTTGCCACATCCAGGAACTGCTTTCAGTGATTTTCATGTATTGGTTAATTTAATTTTCTTAGGTAACCCTATGAGGTGTGAGTTATCGTAATCTTCATTTTACAGATGAGGACACGGGTCCAGCTCCTGTCCTTGTCATAAGGCAGTGAGTAAAAGGGGCAGGATTCGAACCTGGGACTTCTAGCAGCAGAGACCAAGCTCTTCTGCAGTCTAGGCTATGAATCAGCATATCTAGTTAAGGGTTTATGATGGATCCTGGCAAAAGAGAAACTAATTGGCACATCATAGGCGGCAACTGGTGTCTTAAATTGCGTACTCCTAGCTGGTACTTTGTAGCGCTGAATAGCCAGCCATGAGCTAAGGTGGAAGAGATGCCCCCAGCTGTTTTCTCGTATAGATGCTTTCTGGTAGGTAGAGACTCCTGGTAGCTTATCCTTCTTAAGACCAGGCTTTAAATGCTGTCTGCACATAAATATTAGCTTACACATGATTTCATCAAAAGAAAAAAATGTAAAGCCTTTCCAATGTTTATCTTTTGGCTGGTGTATTTTTCTGTTCTCCTTCTGAGAATGTTGCAACAACCTCTCTAAAAATTCTGTTCTTTGTCTAAAACATTTTTGTGTTAAGAAACTTAATATTTTCTGCACTAAAATTCACACACTCGTGAGAGAAAAACAAGTTCATGGTTCAAACCAGAGATAAAGTATTTAGATTCCAGTTAATGCCAACAATAGAACAATTCTGCTTTTAAATTTTAATACTTTTCTTAACGCTGTTGTGTCAGATCTCATTGATTCACGTGATTTGTTGCACGTCAAAGATGAAAGGGGGATGTGCAGAGAGGTTATGCCTGCCGTCGCTTTGTAGGGGTGGATTTGTAACACAAGACCAGTAGTGCCTTCTCATTTTCTTGTAGGCAGCCAGCCTGCACCCCAAAACAGCATGTCTCAGATGATGCCTCATGGCCTTAGCTCAGACAGCGATATGAGTGATGGGTGAAAGTATTGAGATTTGTGATGTAAAAGCGTATATGATCTAGTTGGTATTATTCTTCTGGGATAATGTAATTTTTTATGGGTGCTTTATATATTTTATTTAACTACTCACTGGGTAAATATAAAGAATTATATAGCAAAAGATAAAGAGATAGAGTACCTACCTTCAAATTACATACCTCCCTGACCAAATCACAACTTAATTTATCCCCTTAGACTCATGTTTCAGATGAACTCCAGGCCATTTCAAAGGGTCAGAGTGCCTTTGTATTGTACTTATGCTCTTTGAATGATACACATTCAGAGAAGTCAAATAGAAAAGGCTTGTGATCTTTGACTAATAAATACTACCCAGGTGAACTTTTAGATTACTTATCTTTTTCAGAATGAGTCATCCCTTGGGAACCTGGCTCTGCCCATTAGCTCTGAGTCCCCGGGCAGTTTCTAGTCCCCACCGACAGATGAGCCTCATTTGTGGCCACGAGCCCGTCCGGAGGAAGTGCCTGAGAACACACAGTTCCTCCACTTGCTTTCATCCCTGTTGTTTGCTCTGCATTCATCAGTTAAGGCTGCTGCTAGGCAACCATGTATCTCTGCTCTCTGACTCTTGGCTGCAAGGTGTTTACTCAGCAGTTTCTCTTTACTTAGCTCTACAGAGAGCGATCCGCACAGGAAGCACCCAAGCTGCCGCAGCAGGGGCTTGTCTTAAAGAGGCTATATTTTTTTCCTTCTCAACACTCAAAATACTATTTGAAGATAACATAATAGTAGTTAAAACAGTATTTCCTTCCTCAGAGAAGAAAGGCAGTCACATGGTAAAATAGAAATGGATTTGCAGTTACAGTCTCTGCTACTTACCGTCTGTAATTTACTTGGGAAAGTCACTTCATGTCCCTAGGGGAGGTAAAATGTGATCTGACTTCAAAACGCTTCTTTGTAATCAGTTTCTCCTTTTATCAGTTCATCTCTGAAGAGGAGGAGGGTGCACACTTTGGAGCACAGAGGTAGAAAGAGCATTAGGGATCAACAATATGGCCTTATCTGTTTTTAAATACATTCCTAGCTTATATAACCGTGTATATTATAAGAACAGCATTCGGTCCCCGAATCTCCCACTAAGTACAATGTTGCAATACCTGACTGCAATACCAACTTTCTTAATTGCCAAGAAGTCTGGAGTGAGGTTTAACTCTCTTTGTATTTGGTTGTCAATGTTACGATTTTCTGCTATTCATTCCATACCCCACAGTGGTTTCGGCTTATGTTAAGTATCACGTTTCTGAGTAATAAGAGAACTTAAAGTTTTTGCTTAAAATAAACCATAATGATATGGCATTTTCATTCATTTTACCATTTTATAAAATACATGCTAGAATTTTTTTTAAGTGTGCTATGGTGTGCTTAATCCAAAGTTCAGTTTCCATTGCAATCATTTCAGAAAATGTGTAGTTTTCTAAAAAGGTAAACATTCTGTGAGGTTTGTAAGTAGCAAGGAAATAATATTTTGCCCCCACTAGGAAGGAGAATTGTTTCTTACTACAACAAATAGAAGATTGGATATTTGGGATATGGGTATAAGGGATAGAAACTATATTATTTCAGCAGTTTGTAAATAACAGATGAATTACTCATGCAGGTTTACATCTTTCTCTGTAAACTATTTTGTCTTTGTTTGGTCTTGGGGTTTTTTGTTTTTGTTTTTTTGAGACAGGATCGCAATCTGTCACCCAGGCTGGAGTGCAATTGCGATCATAGCTCACTGCGTCCTGGAACTGCTGGGCTCAAGCAATCCTCCTGCCTCAGCCTCAAGTAGCTGGAACTACAGGTGTGCACCACCACACCTGGCTAATGTTTTCATTTTTTGTAGAGACAGAGTCTTACTACGTTGCTCTGGCCTCAAACGATCCTCCTGCCTCAGCCTCCCAAAGTGCTGGGATTACAGGTGTGAGCCACCACACTCACCTTTTTGTGTTTTATTTTACCTAAAATTCTTCAATAAATGGCCCTTGTTGAGTTCTTAGGTTCGGTTTTCACTTATCTTTCAATAACCAGGAAAAAAAAACTAATACCTTGAAAAATTGTCACATACCATGTGCTACTTCATTTAACCCTGTAAGGTAGGTCATATTGTCCCCATTTTTATAAATAATGAAACTCATTTTATAAATAATGAAACTCACACTCTTTCCATGCTGCATTATGCATATCTTTCTCTGTTGATCCTTAAATTCTGACTTGAAACTGACCTGGCCTTTAGCAGGTGGGAGATGTGAGCCAGGGAGCATCGGGCCCTGATGGTTCCTGCATGATCTCTAAGTCTTTTTTGTTGTTGTTGTTAATGTCACAGCCTACTGTCTGACAGCCACTGGCCGATGATAAAGTCTTCCTTAATCTGTTTTCCTACAAGCTCCTTTAGACTTTTTGGCAAAGCTATCCACTTAGTTTGTAACCGTCTTTAGCCATGGCAAACCTGGTGCAAGATTCTCTCCATGGTGGAGCAAGCCTGGCACCCGGTTAGGTTTCAAGTTCTTCCTCTGGTCACAGCATTGCTGCCACAAAGAATTTTGTAGGGGAAGGGAGAGGTTAAAGCCCAAGGTGTTGGCATTCCAGGAGGTTATTTGTAAATATCAAACAACTTTATTTCTGTGTTCTTTTTCAGACAGAAACTCTTAGCTTTAGTTTTATGTTTCTCTGGCCAAAAGCAATATGCAAGTAGAGATACAAAATAATAACTTGAGGGAGTTTTTCAAAAGGACCAAACATCAGATAAGATGAAAAGAAATAGTAGATAAATGAGTCAATTCTCAGCAAACCGAAGCTCTTTTTACTTTGTTTTTCCATGTTGCCAGATTGGCTTCCAGAGCCTGGAAGCCCACAGGGCCTTACCTTAAGCTTATTAGAATCATAATACTTTACATTTCTGCAAAGCTTTATAGTCTCCAAAACACATTCACTTTTGCCATAATTATCTTATAACATCTCATATAGCTTATTAAATATTACTTTCTTTCAAAAAACAAACCAAAGAATTAAGATTTATGCTCCAGAGGATCACTCCTATACCCCAAGAAGATGAATACAAACAATATATAAAGATATCTACACTTTTCTTTAGAAACCTTCTTGGTCCCAGTAACACTGAGCGTACCCAGACCACATGTTGGGTTTACAACATTCTCCAGGATAAAAAGAATCAGGGCTCCTTGGAGAAATGGCTGATTCTAGGGCTGGAGCAAGGAAAATACAAGATGAGCCTAGAGCATCTTGTAGTGCTGGAAAGTTTGTGCCCAGAAATGCACATAGTGATGGGTGTGTCCGTCACAGGGAGTCAGGTGCCACTAAAAGCTTCCCCAGTGGCCAAAGTTGGGACAGTTTGAACAATCAAATGAATAACCTGCTTTTGGAATATAATGCAGAGTATGAGATTTATATCCATGAGTCCATGCTGATGTAAATGATTAAGTAAATACATGAACGGAGGAGAATAGAATAAACAAATCTCCCATGGAGAATTTCAAATAATGTAGATGCCCCCCCCCCCGAAGGAAGTGGTGCATGGCTCCCCACCCCTCCAGCGTGGGCTGTGCAGAGTGGAGTGACTTCCTTCCACAGAGCACAGCATGGAAAGGGGAAAGGAGGAGTCACCTTTCAGTGGAGAAAGCTGACAAACATCCCCCCAGCCAGGCGATCAGGGTCAACAGCAGCAGCGACAGGCCATGCGGGTAGTACATACCCTTGATATGATGTGATGAGAAGAGCACTTCACCTCTGTGTCTTCCTCCCCAAAACCACAGCCCCAGTCTCATGATGAGAAAAACACAGACAGACCAAAGTGAGGACCTTCTACCAAACACCTGATCAGTGTTCCTCAACACTGTCCAGGTCATCGGAAACAAGGAAGGTCTGAGAAACTATCCCAGTCTGGAGGAGTCTCAGGAGACATGACAGCTACGTGTAGTGCGGTCTCCTGAATGAGATCCTGGAACAGAAAAAGGACATTAGGTAAAGACTGAGGCAATCCGAATAAAGTATGTCTTTAGTGGATATTCTATCAATATTGGTTCATTACTTGCACCAAATGTGCCACAGCAATGTAAGGTATTAATAGTGGAACTGGCTGAGTGTGGCAAATTTAGGAACTCTCTGTGCTAGCGCAGCTTTTCAGTAAATAAACAACTATCCTAAAATTAAAAGTTTACTTAAAAAAACCTCCTTGGGGAGATTTTTGGTAATGATGCGGCCACCCCATGGTTCAGCCCACATCGTGACTCTGTTGCCACATTCCCTGCTCGTTGGCAGTCAGGGGCGGGGGGGGGGGGGGAGGGGAGCACAACAGGCACAGAACGAGCAAGGCCGGCGGTGGATGGCATCAGGTCGCCGTAGCTCACTGTAGATGACATGAAAAATCAAAATCGCTGGCATTTATTCTGAGGCCCGTGAGAAACCATCGGTGGGATTCTTAAGGCAGGCAGTGACAAGATCAGATTGATGTTTTACAGAATCCATGGGCTACGGGCACAGATGGATTAGGAGGGGGCAGGGGTAAGGTTTGATTTGAAAAGGGCCCTTGCTGATGGCAGTAACCTAGTCAAAGGTGAGGGTGGCCAGGACCACAAGAGCAGGCAGTCGGATGAAAAGAAATTGACCGATTAAAGAAAGATTTGAGACTTGAAATCAATTCTTGGGATTGATGTGGCGTGGAGGTGAGTGAGCAGGGTGTCATGGGTGACCCCCAGGCTCCACTCACTTTAGCTGCTGGGAGATGGCCATGTGGTCACGGCAGAAGCTGTACGAGAAAGAACAGAATGGAAACTGAGAAGCACAAGCGAGACCCACTGCCCTCCACGATGCAGCCTCCGTGGAGAAATCAGCCCAAGAAGCTCTTGGGCCAAGGGTTTTGCTTCCTGAGTGGCTGCAGCGACCCTGCACAGAACGGGCTATAGGAGGCCCCTCTGCCCACATGGTTCTGAGGGTGGGAAACTCGCTTCTTCACAAAGAAGCTCATTTCAGTTTTAGACACTCTAATTGACAGAATGACACATTTATGCAAATGGACCCAAAATATTCAGTCCACTTTGAAAGTTTAATGTCTTGTTGACGGCATCTTAGGTAACAAGTGTTGATGCCTTTATTGTTTTTTAATAACCTGATTACTAACCTAATAGCCCAAATGTGCTTAGCATGGGGCTTTACTGCTGGCGTTTTTGCACAGTGCAAACATGATGGCAATCAAGGAGCAATAAGCTCTGTCAGTCAGCAGAAATGCAGCTGACATTTAAAACAAGAAAGCTAAATAAACAGCCATTGTTCAACACCAGCTTGACTGATTTTCCGTATCGTCAAGCATATACACAGTTACTTAAACAGAAAAGGCGTTTTACATTGTTTTATAGAACTGAAAATGAGTGGTAGTTATTACTTTCAGTTTTAAAACATGCAGTTAACATTTATTCATGCAATACGAGTAATCCCTAAATATTGGCGCCGTGTGGCAAAGCTGGCGTGCCCAACTCTGTGTGCGAACAGTAAATGCATGCTGCCTTTGCATGGTTACTCCTAAGTCTGTGTTTTAGAATGCCTCTTTGCTTTTTATTTTTTCAATCAAGTGAGATTTTCAAGGGAGAGATAAGCATTAACACATGACAGATTCTGCCTGACTTAGCCAGCACCTGTGCCCCCTGGGCATGGAGGCTCCACATAAATAAATTCCAGAGTGCCTCAAAGGACTTGGGCCTTGGCTTGGGACAGTGCCCACCCCAGGGTGTATTTTACATGTGTGAGTGACTTAGGAGGAAATCCCCTCACGCAATGTATTAAATATTAAAAGATAAGATGATTTAAAACGGCCAGCATGCCAAGCAAAACTATGCTGTTAGAAGTATTACTAAATCCTTCTGATGAATTTTGATGGGTTGCTCAAAAGTTTAGGAATGTAGAGTCTCCTCACGGTGTCCCTGTAGTCAGAGTGGCCTTCCCACCACTCTGTCCCCTTGATCTGCCTTGCTCTCTCTGCATAGCACATGTTTACTTCCTGACATAATTTCAACATTTCACTTACTGGTTCACGGTCTCTGCCCCTCAATAACGTCTAGGCTCTTTGAGGGGACGGAAACTGACCGCCGTGTTCGCAGCTGTACCCACAGCCCCTGTTACGGAGCTGGGCACACAGGCCTTCGACCGGTATTTGTTGCCTAAGTGAATGCACGGATGGCAAACACGCTTACGAGATCAAATGTTTCTTGTGCCATAAAAAAAGTTGTGATTATCAGAATAGGAACAGGTTTTTATTTGTCTGGTTCTGGACATTTTTTTATTACGTAAGTATTTCTATAAAGTTCTTTAATGTAAAAGAAAATCTCTATACATAGCAAAGGTGCTCTGTACACCCTCGTTTAGCATGGCCTATCCCCTTTCTGCCTTCCCGCCCTTCCTCCTCCTGTCATCGAGCCTGTTCCAATGTCTGTGTGTCAGCTCTGCCCCTGCCCCTGCCACTGTTCAGCCTCGTCCCACCGCACCCACTCAGCAGCCTTCGCCAACCTGGGCCAAGCTGTGCTTGAAGCCTTTGGGCTCTAACACCTTCTTTTGATGTCTCATCCTCCTCCCAGGTACCGTGTGTGTGTTGGCCTCCAGCAGTGCTTGCTTTTAGCCCCACCACCGCCATAGGCGAAGGTTGAAACGCTGTCCAGATACCCTTCTCTCAGAATATATTGCTTCCAGGTCCTTAGGTCAGTGGCCAGTGAATAATCTGACAGAATGGAAATAGTCTTGTGTTAATTGTCAATGGCGTTAATTCATTTAAGCTTAGCATACATTTATTGAGTACTCACTGCTAACCAGGCACTTAGGGAACACAAAAATAAATAATAATAATATTATATATGGGCCGGGCGCAGTGGCTCACGCCTGTATTCCTAACACTCTGGGAGGCTGAGGCGGGAGGATCACTTGAGGTCAGGAGTTTGAGACTGGCCTGAGCAAGAGCAAGACCCTATCTCTACCAAAAATAGAAAAAATTACGCAGGTATGGTGGTGCACACCTGTAGTCCCAGCTAGTCAGTAGGTTGGGCCAGGAGGATCTCTTGAGCCCAGGAGTTTGAGATTGCAGTGAGCTACCATGGTGCCACCACACTCTACCCAGGGCCACAGAGTGAGAGACTGTCTCAAAAAGAAAAGAATGTATGGACCCTCCACTTATATAGATCAGAGTGTGTGTATATGAGGGGCACAGAGAAGTAAAGCCAGAACCCTCCTCTGGGAAGTGGAATTGCATGAAGGTGCCCTCTCTGGACCAGTGTGGCCTGCACCATGACACAGGGCTTGGGGACTATAGGCCTCCTGGGGTTTGGCACCCCACCCTCGACCCGCTCGAACAGATGCCTTTGTATTCTGTGCCATTTAGGTGACCAGATGAGGCAGCCAGGGGTTGAGTGGGCACTGGGGAAGGGTGACACACTGAGCTGCCAACCCTCAGGAAGGCTCTGTGCTTCCTGATTACTTGCTCTAGAAATGAGGATCAGGTCTGGGAGTCTGTAGTGTGTGTACGCCAGATGCCATTCCCCAAATACGTCCAGTCTATTCCTAGAGACAGGCAGCGTTCTATAAAGACCAGAGGTACCCCCCCTTTAATAGCTACTCAAATGTACTTTGCTTATAAATAGAAAGGAAAAGGTCAAACTTTGTTCTAACTAGATTCATAGGATTTGAGATACAGAAAACTAAAGATAAAATATTGAAACAAGGTCAGTATTTCAAAGATACAGATATTTAAAAAAGGAAATGTGTGGGTGTTACAAGTGAAATGCCCTTATGGATAAAGTGGCAGTTTTTCAATTTTCTACATAAATTGACTTTGGAACACTACGACTAAGTAACTCCTGTGGGTTATGGTATTTTAACTGGATAACTGCATACTTCTGTACTAGAAACCGATGAGCAGTTTGTGTAAGTCTTGCAGTGTAGGGCAATAGAAGCCACATGGCATATTGATGTCTTTACACCAAAAAAAGAAGTCATCCTTTGCCAGGAAGTGATAGATCTTTTCTTCTGTTAACCTTAACCCAGGAGCCTCTACTATCCTTGGATTTTTTTTTTTCCTATTTGATCCTCAGTTTTCTAGTGACTAAATTCAACCGGCATAATTTTTTGCTAGTAAAGACGGTGAAAAACCTCTGGGAAACTAACTTTTAAACAGGCAGAATGTAAACTTGGAACTGTAAATCTCCTGTCAACTCTGTGCTACATATTATATATATATATATGTGTGTGCGTATGTACACATACACACACACACACACACACGTTTGAGGCACTTAGAGTTTCAGCACAGTGCTCGGTGCTCCCCACAGGGCAAGTGAGAATTGGCTGTAAAACAACTAGATAGCAAGGATAGTAAGCAGGGGTCCCCGTGAGGAGAGTGGCGGCTCACTATCCGCTCCCATTTAGGTTCTTACTGGTCAGAGCCGAGCACCTTTTTCTAAGCCCTGGGCATCAGAATTCCTGCCTAAATCATTGCAGATGGTACTCTGTTTTGAACAGCATGTGGGAAGGAGATTCTCCTGTAGGAAAGGCCGAGGGACGATGACAGAATGAAAGTGCACCAGACGCGGGCACAGACAGCGTCTTTAGTCTGCCTAAGGCTAATTTCGTGGGTCGAGTTATCTCCATTTGCCATGTGGGGAAATGAGAGGAGTCCAGTAACTTGCACTTCCTCGCAGAGCCTCGGCTCCTCATTCAAACCCACTCTGAGTCATGGGTTCTTGATTACTGTTGACTTCTTAAACTTCTTTTTTGTTGCTGGTTACTTTGGGTGGGTAGTACTTGTTTGATAACTTTGTCTTATAATAGTAAGCCGTATTATCTACTTGCTGTATACATTTGATGGGTCTCTGTTGTATTTGTGTAGCCATTTGAGATAATGTGTCCAGAGTGTGACTTTATCTGAGTTCTGGGAGCTTTTATTTTTCCCCAGGTAAATATCTTATGGTAGACTCATTCTGAAAATTACATAACCATTCCATTTTTAACATATGCATACCTTCTAAAAGGAATGCAGATCATATTCTTTCAGTGCTTTGATTGCTTAATGGAAACATCGTAAAATGTTCTTCAAAGATGGCCATTACAGATGGTGTTTTAACATGTGGTTACAAACGTGTGCTGTCGGCAGTGGGCTAAAAACAGGTCAGAAAAGCAGATGTCATTTCCCCCAAGCTCTGGTCTAGATTCTTCGTTTTCCTGCTTGACACCCTGAAGTGCTGAGCTGCAAGGGCTGAGGAAATGAGGAGTCCTGGGTGCCTCAGGCAGGACTGATGTTGGGGAAACACGGGCAGATTCACATGTAAAAGGTACACCAATGAGAGGTTAAACAATAGTAATAATCATAGAGATATGCAGGAGATTTCAGTCGAAGAATTAAAATTGACATTTGCTAACCAACTGTTGTTTGAAATGTTGCCAGAGTACATAGGGGCAGGAACATTTCTCTTGCTTTAACTGGATCATTTCATGAAAGATCATTTACAAGATATCATCGACTGTTTATTTGAATCTATCTAACTATCTCTAAAAGAAACTTTTCCCTTTGACCATTATGTAACTTTATTAATAACAAAATTAGATTAAGGAATTATCAAACTGAAGCCTGATTTTCTTTTATTTTTAATAGTTCATCTTTAAAGTTTTTTATAGAATAATCCCTCTTTAACCTCAGAGTTTGCACGCCCCAAATATTTGAATAGCATTATCGAGTTCTTTTTCTAACCCATCACGTAAGCTAGTGTGTGTCGGGTAGGACATTACAGTACTAGATGTGTGTTTGGTTTGATTGAGCTGTAGAGTCAGGAGGAAGGCCAGCCTCCACTTATATTTTCCCTCGAAGCAGTTTAAACAAAACTGAGCTTTAGAAAAATTTTTTTAAGTCCTAAATTGTACATTAAAAAATCATTGGGATTTCAACACTAGGCTTATTTTTGTCTTCCTTTTCATGTACATGCATTTCACGTTAGGATAGGGACTTTATTTAAATGCCCAGTAGCCTTATAGACTGATTTTCCAAAGACAAGTAATACTTACACTGTAACTCTCTCCTGCCCATTCAACTGTAGAAATATAAAAGCAGCAGAAATTAGTTTTACCAGTTAATATCCAACATAGAGTTACACTAGTAGCAATAACAACAATAATGAGAGCAATAACAATAACTACAGCTAAAAGCATTAGTTGAGCGTTTTTGATATGCCAAGTGCTATGCACATTGCATGTATAATCTCATTTAATTCTCTAAGTGGGGGCGGGGGTGTGTGGTAAGTAACCACATGCGGAGGTCACACAGCAGCAAATGGTGGGACTAGGATTCAGATGTGGGCACTCTGACTCACCTTGTGTGGGCTGGTAATTCCTTAAACTTCTTTTTCAGGTTATACCAGGAAGCTTTTGCTTTGGAAATACGTACATGCATATTCATTCCACTGTATTTTTCCCCTTGCTCTTTTATAATTTTTGGCAACTGAATTGCCTTGTCAGGAATACCACTGAGGAAGATATTGTTGAGTTTTCAGGGTAAGGTGCCATGAGGACAAATCTGAAAGGTGGCATATGCTGACTAGAATTGATAAAGTATCCATTGCCTTACATACAGTAAAATGATTTTATAGCAAAACAGGATTTGTTGAATGTGAATGCATGAACGCATGAATGCAGAGCAAAATTTGGAACTTTAAAACACATCCACTGGCAGGAACCTTCCTTTCTTCCATAGCGTAACAGGAATAAATGAGGAAAGCATGTCCTGGGATCAGAGTTAGAATTTAGTGGCTCTAGGATTACGACATAGTTTCAGTAATAGAGGTAAATGGCAGCCTGGAATAATAGCCAAGTAAATAGAATCCCTAATCTTTGGCTTGTTCAGATATTTACCCAGCGTAGCCTCTGAAATAGTTGAGAGCTTTTTGGAAGAAAGAGCTAGAGGAGAGCACCTGCATTCTCAAGGCTAAGGCCTCCCTTTTGTAAATGCACTGATTTTTTAAGAGGGTGTGTGCATGTTTAATGTGTGGGTGTGTTTGTTTGAGGAAGACATTGAGCTTCAAAAGGCAAAATGTTTTGTAACCCATAAATGTAATTGTAAATGGAATTACTAAATCTGACAACGAAATTAAATAAACTAATGTGTAAACAGAGCAAATACTTCTGTCTAGCACAAGTTCAGAGGCTCCACTTC
The DNA here is from genome assembly GCA_008750895.1 of Mirza zaza. NCBI lineage: Eukaryota > Metazoa > Chordata > Mammalia > Primates > Cheirogaleidae > Mirza > Mirza zaza. The sequence goes on from VSMD01074546.1 coordinate 115,135, forward strand.
AGTCCATGCAGTAATTCTACAGATACAGCCTCGTAGGTGAACGCGACAGATACTCACCCAGCCTAGGCAGCAACGGAGTCTTTTCCAGTTCAAAGGAAAAGAGGAATTTCACTTTCTGGCCTATAGTCTGATTTTACCAAGAACTGATTGTAGATAGTGGGAATCCACCTTTAGAAAAGGGTGTGGGTAACCACAGCCTTGTAGCAGAGAAGAACTTCAAAGGGGAGAAGGTGAGCCATACAATCGCCCCAGGCTTGGGAGAGACAGATCTGGAATGAGGATTCTGATCTCATAAAATTCACTCAAGATTCTTCAAACTGCCAGGCCAGCCTTTGTACCTGTAACTCTCAATCAGTCTAAGCTGAGTTTGGCACATATAATTATTTCAGCAGAAAATACAGTCATGAACTATTACGATGGATTTTAGAATTGGTGGTGGTGCTGGGAATACTCAGGCCTCCTGCTCGCTCACTCCCATGTGCAGGTACCTCCAAGTTCTTGTTATGTTTCGTGACTGAAGACAGAGTAGCACAGACAGCTGCACATGTGGGCAAAGCAAAGGCTCTGTCTTAGTACTTTTGATCTCGTCTTTTTTTTTCTAATTGTGGTAAATACCATATGTGCCATACAGTTTTACCGTTTTGAGCATTTTTAAGTGTGCAGTTCCGAGGCACTCACAGTGTCTTGCACTCACAGTGATGTCCAGCTGTCACCGCCACCCATTGTCCCAGCTTCCCCATCCTCCCAGTGACAACCCTTCTGTCACAGCTCCTAGCAGGTAGAAAAATGGATCCATGTTAGTTATATCTTTTTGTTCCCTTTAGTAAACAGTTATCTAATAAAAAAGCAGATGGCAAAAGAAGAAAAAAGTAAACTGAGCAGTGATTCATGAGCTAGATAATTAGCTTTTAGCTTATGATTGTGAGTTTTATGATAGTGTCCTAAATACTTAACCGTAGACCAATGTTTTGGAATTCAACTTGTGCAGAAATAATAAGCAAGCTCAGCCTTCAACTCTTGAACTGGGAAGTAGGTCTGATTGTTATTATTGCCAGTTATTGAGCATTTCTGTGTGTTAAATGCTCTATCTTATTTAATCCTTATAACAATCTAGCAAAGTAGATGACATTATGCCAATGTTGTGGACTTCAAACATTATGCTAAACTGTAACATTTTACGTTTACTCAGATTGCCTGTAGCAGAAACCAGGGTTAGGAAGTTAAGTGACTGGTCTGAGGTCTCTTCACCAGTTAGTTAACCCAGAGTAATCGCTTAACAAACCCTTAGGCTAGCAATCAGGATGTATTGCTTTCTTTAGAGCCACCTAAAGGTTTATTTAGAAAAGGAAGAATTTATTTTTTCTCTCTGTTCCTTAGCACTCCTTCCAAGGAAAACTTTTATATAGTAAGAAGAGGAGAATTAGACTGAAATTGTAAGTTATATTAATAGAACTTATTGCAGAATCAGGTCTGTTTGTGCCCCCGAGGCTGTTCATGGAACCGCAGGGGAGTTACTCTGCCAACTTTGAAAGCCTGGGGCTGTTGTCCCAGTAGGGGGTCCCCAGGACATTTCCTTTTAAGAGCCTGAGTCTCTTCTTGGTTGACTGGACTGTCTCCTAAATGATACCCTTGGCCTTAAATATAAAGCTGGCTAATGGAACTTAATTAATTCATTTAAACAAAGTCCAATGCTGTGGCTGAAATGCAAGGCTATGATCAGCTTTTGGCTTTGATGAGCTGTTCATCTCAGCCATCTTAGCTTCTAGATGCCTGTCATTCCTGGTTCAGGGCTGCATTCACCTGGCCCCTAGATGTGGAGCAGCCAGGCCTCCTGTCTCCTAGCAGCCTTGGACACCCACTCCAGGAACTTCTCTTGCACCCTGGAAACCCACAAGCAAGGGTGTTTCCTTTCCCCACTCCACAAGGAAGGAGCCAGTTTCAGGAGGACCCACAGGCTGTCAGGGCAGTCCTCTGCCCCTTCTGGTCCCCCTCACACCTCCTGTCACACTCTGACCAGGCTCCATGGCAACGAGTCACTCTTCTCTGCCCTTTAGCCAAGAATAGCCCTGCTTCCCCAGGGAACTTGAGAAGGAGAGATCTGGCATCAGAGCTTGCTTACATATCACCTGGACTTCATGAATCAGAGGAAAAGACAAGAGTCGCTTAAATGAAATGAACAACAACAAAAAAGCCCTGCTTCTAATGAAAACCCTGGGTCCACAAAGCTGGTCCTTGATCAAACAAAAACATCAATGTTCCCCAGACATCATTAAATCCCTTTTAATAACTTGCGAACTGACTTTTTTTTTTTTTTTTAATCAACTGAGAATCCTCTTAAAAGAAATAGAACCAACTCTGGCTTACCAAATCAGAAAAGGAATTTTCTTGGAACAATATGGAGAAGGCCACAGAGTCAGAGGGAGAAGTCAGAACCAGCCTGGGAAAAGCAGCTCGGGGGGTCCAGGCAGAGGGAAGTGGTGTGTTTCTCAGGGTGCTGGAGCCAGGATGGGTCAGTTCCAGTCATCTACAGACCTTTTCTCACCCTGCTCAAGACTCCAGTTCCTAGAAGACACATCTGGCTGCCCTCACTGGGTGAGGTGACAGCCAAGAGGACACGCTGATGGAGAGTCCGTCAGGCTGCGTTCGCTGGCCCACTGCGGGACGCCTCCACCTGGGAACTGGTGGACTTTGGGGACCAGATGAGTTTCCGTTGTGGGGCCTATCCTGTGCTCGGAGGGATGGTTCTAAAGGCGTAGCACTAGTAGCACTCCTTCGGTGTGAAAATGAAAAATGTCTTCAGATGTTACCAAGTGTCTCCTGAGTGATAAAACCACCTTTATTCACCAGGACCACTGCTCTAAAGCAAACCTTTCCTCTACCCAGAAGGGAAGTAGGTGGCAAAAACAAGCAACAGCCATCAGGCCTCTTCTCTGTGGCCCTGTCTGGCCTGTCCTTGTTCCTGACTGTCACCCAACCTCCCATCCATGTGCTGACCAGCTCCACGTGGCTCTGCCTCTCAGACTCTCTCTCTGCACCTCAAGTGCCCCGTCGTGCCCCCCACACCCCCACTGTACTTCATACACACCTTTGTTTTACATGACCAGTGATGTATTTCCATGGTTTCCTCCCCAACTCACGAACTTCCTGAGAACAGAAATTGTGTCTCACTCATCCCTGTGTGCCTCCTGTCCCCAGCACACGGTGCTGGTCACACGAGTACTTAGTAAACTTTACTTTTGATAAAGGCATGTGCAGACTTTCAGTCTGAAGTGGAGTGAGGCCCGGTCATGTCCCTGCTTGCTGCCGCACCGTGGGGAGCTTGGCGTTCAATCATAGGCGCTCCTGTTGGAGCCTAACAGCAAGGCCCGAGTGTGTGGGGAGTTGAGACCTAAGCAGTCCCATCCTCCTTTCTACTAAGAATCACCCTACGCAGACCCTACTCGAGCAGAATTCACCACCTTCCCACAGACCGCGGAGCCCGTGCTGACTTCTGGCGTCTTCCCTGCAGAGGCAGCTCCTCCTGGGCGCCCTCCAAGCTCCTGCTGGACTGAGGGCGGACTGTCGTTCTCAACTCAGACAGTCAGGGTTGCCACGTGGCAGGAGCTGCTAAGATATGTTTCTGAGCTTTCCTCACGGAAGAGTCAATAATGGATCAACACAAAGTGCTGTTTTCTAGGGTGTTTCTAGTAATGAAAACATACCCTGCTTTTTCATTTTGTAAATGAAAATACTGCTCTGACTTCCAAAGAGTACCTTCCACCCGGGAGACTTCCCGAGCAAGCCCAGAGCCACGGCCTCCATGCAGTCCCACGCTTATACCACGTCCCTTTCTGGCCGCCTCCCTCTCCCCGCAGATCTTTGGGCCATTTTTGTGCCAAATCCACGTGATCATTTTACATGCTTTCCTAGCCAGCTGTGTCCTTGTTCTTATCATAACTTTGAACAGTGTCCCAAACAAATTTTGTGTGATATGACTGTGTTTTCTATTTCAGCTAAGAAACAAATTTTTTGGTTTAGTTAAATAAGAAATCAGATGCTTTTTTTTTTTTTTTTTTTTTTAATTTGAGACAGAGTCTGGCTCTGTTGCCTGGGCTAGAGTGCCATGGCATCAGCCTAGCTCACAGCAACCTCAAACTCCTGGGCTCAAGCGATCCTTCTGCCTCAACCTCCCAAGTAGCTGGGACTACAGCCATGTGCCACCATGCCTGGCTAATTTATATATATATATATATATATATATATATATATATATATATATATTTTTTTTTTTTTTTAGTTGTCCAGATAATTTCTTTCTATTTGTAATAGAGAAGGGGTCTTGCTCTTACTCAGGCTGGTCTCGAACCACTGACCTTGAGTGATCCTTCCACCTCTGTCTCCCAGAGTGCTAGGATTACAGGTATGAGCCACCGCACCTAGCCCAGATGCATCTTTCTTGCTCAGTATTTTTCAACTTTTAATTGCCACTGGAAAGAACTACATCTCATTTTTAGGTTTTTAGTAAGTTTCTGCAGGTCCGTCTGAGCAGTGGTTCTCAATACGTGTGTGAGCTGCAACAGAATCAGCAGGCAGGGTCTCAGGACCCACCCCCAGAATCTGATTCAGGTCTGGGATAAGGGTCAAGAATTTGCATTTCTAACAGGTTCCCAGGTAACACCAATGATATTGGTGTACACCTTTAGACCCAATAGATCATAGTTTTTATAAGCTAGAATCTCAATAAATTTTATATATAATATTTTCCTAATAAAAAATGATTTTTTTTTTGCCTGCCTTAAATTCACATTAGGCACTCAGGCACAGGTGGAGAAGATGAATGAATGAGTGAATGAATGGAAAACCCTTACAAAGGTTCCACTGATAGTTACCTCATTCGTTCTTTGTGTGTCTTCAAACTTTGATCAGGCTCAGCCACAGTTTTGTTTTATTGCACTTTTGGTTGGTGTCAAGCAGTATATGAAGTAGACTCAGAGAGGAGGTATGACTATTCTACTTCTCTTCCAAGGCTTAAAATAATTCTAACGTTTTTTAATTGCCCTAGTAATCCCCTGAATTCATGAAATTAAATGACACACAAACCATTCCACCGCAGGCACTTAGCAACGATAGCCAGAGCACGATTCTGTCTTCGCAAGGCTGGCTCAGAGGCGGCTCCAGCTGGCACCTGGTTGCTCTCAGTCATCTTTTCAAATAATTATATTAGTCGTACATCCAAAGAGACATTCAGGGGGGTAAAGAGAGTTTAGGCTACGAGTATATTGATTTTTAAATGAAGGTCTGGTAAGATTTTATACTTATTATATATTACAAAATAATAGAGCATAAACTTGCAGCTTTGTATACATAGCGAACTCATCCTGGAGCTCACAGAATATTTTCTTGGTGAAAACACAGAAATATGCATAGTTAGGAGTTTGCAAGGGGTTACCACAGATACCTGGAGGCCACCCAGAAAACATCCTTAAGCACCAAACTCTTGGGCACTTTTTCTTCCAGTGTCACACCAAGACATGAACTGCAGCAGCAACCAAGCATCGTAAGCACTGTGTCCTGAAAGAAAGAAGCTCTTGGTTGTGACATAAGTGCCTGTCCTGGTCACACTATTGTCCCATCAGAGCTGGGCAAAGCCACTGTGGGCAGTATCAGCCTACTGCCCTGCCAGCCAAAGCCAGAGTTCTCTGTTCTCGCCTTTCAGTTTGAGAGTCACACAGTGTGGCTCGTGTTGTACTCCACAGGACAGAAGCTGAGTCGCCCAAGAAACTAGACACTTTGGCCCTGTCTCCAAGGCAGGAAGGACTCCATAGGACTCGTGTTGTACTACATAGGACAGAAGCTGAGTCGCCCAAGAAACTAGACACTTTGGCCCTGTCTCCAAGGCAGGAAGGCCACCACTAGTAAGTTGGGTACCCATGGCCATGGCATCAGGACACAACGAGACCTTTTTCTCAAGATTTCTCCACACATTTATGTTTTGTCACATCAAGGATGCTGATATTTAAATAAGGTCCTTTGTAGAATATATATTATTTGACAAAATTTCAGGGCATGTGGCAATCAATTTATCATGGTGCTTTCAGAGCATGACCTCTGGAACCAGACTGTCAAAAACAAAGAGCAACAAAAACAACTCTAAGAGTTTCGTGACCTCTCCTTGCCTCCGTTTTCTTATTTGTAAAGATGGGCCCCTCACAGGTGTGTTTTGAGGAGCTAATGGGTCAATACTCCCGGCACAGTGCGTGGCACATGGTCAGTGCACCACGGTGGCTGTCGCACATTGTGAATGGTGTGGGTGGCAGTCTCCCCATGAGCCCTGTCTAGACCAGCGGTCTGCCCGTGGGCCACGTCCTCTGCACCGTATCTCTGTCCTCACTTTAGTACCGGCTCGATGCCAACAGTCATTGGGGAGAACAGCACACAGTGCAATTTGGAAACCTTTACTGCTTCAAGAGTCAGTCTTGGAATCTGTTTGATATCATAATTTATTTTAGTCAGGCCTAGAATAATTACCCTTGTACTTCAGGGTTATGAAACATGCTAGTCTGAGCAGAGCAGTCAGAATGGAAATGTTCTGGCTTGTACCATCTTTTATTAGCCCATTTGCCTCTCAGGTAAAATGAGGAGAAGCATAAATTAAATCAGCATTCTTTAACTACTTATTATATATAATCTGTCCCTCTCAGCAGGACAAGGAGGTGAAACGTCACTGCCTCCTTTCCTTTCGTGGACTAATATGTGCAGCGCATGTCTCTCTTCGTGAAAAGTTGGAAAGTTGTGACCTATTTGTTTGAGTCCTTTTGGCAAGATCCCTCCATTTCCCCCTAATGTGGGTGATTTCCACGGTGAAATGTGTTTGTCAGCTCCACCCACTTTTGGAGTTAACAGCTCCAGCCTGGTTCCCAGGGGCACCTAAGAAAGTGCAAGTCTAATCCTCACCCCTTTAAAATTAAGACTTGAAGGCAAAGGGGACCTCTTTGTCAGTTTAGGAAAATAAAAATCAAAGCTCTCCTGGAATTTTTTGACTATACCAATATATAAAAGCCAACTTCAAGTCTTCTTATTTGTGGAACATTGAGTTTTCTTTTAGTTCTCTGTGTAGGGCTTAGGTCGTGTCAACACTCGCAAAGCATTTCCATCTAATTGGAGCGAGTACACCATAACGACGTACCCAGAGCATTCTTGACCGGGAACTGTTCTTTATTCCTCATTTCCTCCTTTTTGAACCTACATCTTTAGCAATCCCATTACATACAAAATCACCAAACCATTTAGCTGTAACCATATTTTATTAGAAAAGTATATATATTTTTCTCTTGTTGCCACAAGTTGCCATTCTCTGAGACGGCAGGGATCGTTTAAGGTGGGAAATTGGAGGACAGGTACTAGTTAGGCCTGTCTGCCCGGAAGGAGAGAGCAAGGTCATGCTTATATTGGCAGTTTGTTGAGCTGGAGTGAACCACTTCAAAGGAACAGGATGGCCGTACTTACCTGAAGAGGTTGGCTCTGAATAAATGGTTTTACCTTCCGACAGCTCCAGTCATTTAATTACAAACGACCAGTCATGTAATTATAGAAATGTTTCAAATATTAAAAGGAAGAAAATGGTGTGATAGGTTAGCACATTTGATTGAAAGCCATGTTTAAATACTTTCCCTACAAATGTTCTTTGCATCAAGAAACCGGCACATAAGAAATGCATGAAACCTGATTTATAATGAGATAGAGTCTACTTAAGTAATAACCTTTTCCCAGAAGTTGCAGTATAAGCTGTGCTACTTTAATGATGAGACCCAACATTTCTATCATTAGTTACACAGCTGGACTAGAGGCGAGGCCTGCATTCATCCATAGGGATTATTTTACTGTAAAAAAGAAAATTGTGTTTTGAACTTGAGTTGAACAAATAAGAGCATAGCAGTGAAATTCTCTTCCAGTAACTGGCCCTTATTTCTCAGACATTTCCTAAGATGGAGCTATTAGAATTTGGACTTGAAAGAAGATGAAAATATTTTGGTCTGCAGTTGAAAATATTACAATATTTTACTGTTCTCAGCTATAGCGGGTCTCATTAGTCGCTTTCAAGTATACATTTGGACCTGCTATATTCATGTCCACCATATAGACCAGTACTTGGTGTGTTTCCCAAATCGTATGCTCTGCCCAGTGGGGACAACCAGATCCATGTCTCTAGTCCCAGACCTGTCCCTGAGCTCTGTGTTCTTACCGCCAGTGGAAGCCTAGCCGTCTGCACATGGAGCGTCCCCCTGGGGTCCAGCTCCCTGCTCTGCTGGTCACTGTGGTTCAGGGCTGTATAGTAGTGTTCCTCTCCCAGAGTCCCCTCCTGCCTTCCTCTGCCCTACTAGACACTTTGTGGTCAGCACACATTGTGCATTTTCCCACTTCTGTGCCTTTCTATGCTGTCTCCTCTGCCTAAAAGGCTCTAATTTGGTCCTAAATCCTCACCATCTTATAAGTTTCTACCCAGATCCCTTCTCCACAAAACCTTCTGAATCTCTCCATTGGAACTCGTCGTTCTCTTTCTTCCACTGACCACACTTTGTATGCTGTTAACATCCACAATTTCCCTCTTCCAATTTTTTATGTTAAAAATTTTCAAACATTCAGGCCGTTCCGCAGCGGCTCATGCCTATAATCCTAATACTCTGGGAGGCCAAGGCGGGCAGATCACTCAAGGTCAGGAGTTCAAAACCAGCCTGAGCAAGAGCAAGACCCCGTCTCTACCAAAAATAGAAAGAAATTAATTGACCAACTAAAAATATATAGAAAAACTTAGCCGGGCATGGTGGTATATGCCTGTAGTTTCAGCTACTCGGGAGGCTGAGGCAGCAGGATTGCTTGAGCCCAGGAATTTGAGGTTGCTGTGAGCTAGGCTGACGCCATAGCACTCTAGCCCGAGCAACAGAGTGAGACTCTGTCTCAAAAAAAAATGTTTCAAACATTCAGAAAAGTTGAATGAATAGCGTGGTAAACACTAATACACTTGCCATTTTGATTCTATAATTAACATTTTACTATATTTACATCTGTCCCTCCATCTGCCCATCAATCTACCATATATTTTTATGCATTTCAAAGTTAGTAGCAGACATCAGTACATGCTGCCCCTACATAGTTTTGCATGTATTGCATTAACTAGAGTTCAATCTTTGTTTACTTTTTTTAGGTAAAATTCTTATACTGTATCTTAAATGTTCCATTTGATAAGTTTTATTGCATGCACATACTTTTATAATTCATATCATTATCCAGTTGTAGAACACACCATCACACCAGAGAGTTCCCTCATGTTCTTTCTCAGTTGATTTTAATATCCATTCCAAAAGCAACCATGGTTCTGATTTTTTTTTTTTTTTTTACCATAGATTAGTTTGGCCCATTTTTGAACTCCATATAAATGAAATCAAATGGTGTGTTCTCCTTCAGACAAATATTCCTTCTTTCAGTGTAATGTTTTTGAGATTCATCCATGTTGCATGTATGAATAGTTATTCCTTTTTGTTGCTGAGTAATATTCCATTATATGAACCTATCACATCCATATCCTACTAATGGAAACTCGTGTTGTTTCCAGTATGGGGTTGTACAGGTTAACATATGCTTTCGTTTCTCTTGGGTAAATACCTAGGTGTGAAATTGCTGGGTTACGTATAGGGTAGGTTTATGTTTAGTTTTATAGAAATTGCTAGATGGTTTTCTAAAGTGGTTATATCATTTTAACCTTCACCACAGATGTATGACAATATAGGTTGCCCACATCCTTGTCAACATGTGGAGTTGTTAACCTTTTTAATTTTAGCTGTGCTGGTGGGTGTATTGCAGTCTCATTGTGGGTTGAGTTCTCATTTCCCTGATGACTAATGATGTTGAGTATTTTCTCAATGCCTATTAGTTGTGTTATTTATTGGGATATCTTCTTCTGTGCAGGCGTCCCATTTGTAGAGTGTCATTTGATCTTTTGGGTAGATGCCCAGTAAGATCAAATGTAGTAGTAGTAGAATTGCTGGATCAAATGGTAGATCTACTTGTATAGCTTTAAGGTGTCTCCATATTGCTTTCCACAGAGGCTATTTTTAGTAGAGACAGGATCTTGCTCTTGATCAGGCTGGTCTCAAACTCCTGAGCTCAAGCAATCCTCCTGCCTCGGCCTCCCAGATGCTAGTATTACAGGTGTGAGCCACCGTATCCAGCCTGTACTCTTAATATATGCTAGATATGGTGCCTCATTGTTTCCTACCACATCTTCTTGTTTTATCTTGGTAGCAACCTTGTATGTTAGGTGAGGAAATTTGAGTACCAGAGATTTTAAGTGATTTCTGCATTATGCGATTAGTAAGTGGCAAAGCTAGGAGTTCTCTAGGACAGAGAAATCTAGAGGAAAGCCAATAACTTGATTCTGATACAAGATTTCTGTAAAAGAATTAACACTTGGTTGATTCTGAAGTGGGTAAAACTTGATAAGTAATTAAATTTATTAAATTCTGAATCATCCTACCCAAAGGCAGCTAAAAAATTTAGTCTTCTAATGTCACTCCAACTGTGTAGTCATATATGCAAAAGTAAAAACCCTTTGGTAGTATATCTGGGCCTAAATCTCTAAGCTAAGTTGTGATTAGATGGTGAAAGCGCATTAAACTTATAAATAGCTTCAGGGCCTTCACTCTACCCATGACTCCATGAAATGCCCTGATGGTCAGGTCATAGAGCCAAACTCATGCTTCACAGAGCCAGAATGTTCCCTTGGTGTGAAGATTTGAGTTTGTGTCTTTGTCTCTCCTTACTGTCTCTGGGTGAATGTGGTCGCTGATCTCTCCTTTGTTTGCAGGAATGCTCCAGAAGTGTCCTTCTGTTGATGACTTTGTAAGCGCCCTTGTCTCTGACTTGGATCTGGACTTCGAAACTTTCCTGATGGATTCTGAATGATGGGAACATCCTGAATCTTTTGAATCAAGGTCATGTAGATATTAACTTTATTATAAATGCTACAGCTGTGAAAACTGGTTTCTGATCTCAGTGTTCACTTCTATAACAACTTCTGAAAAACTTTTAACTGTTGGAACTTGGAATAAATGATTTGTTTTAATTATGCTGGGTTTTCACCTGTTTGGCAAATTTTTGAACATATGGAAATCTTCTCAGCAAGCCTGTAAAAGCTACACCTCCACATAGAGATGTTAAATGTAGGGTCTGGGAGTTTCCTTGTTTAACCACTCTCTGGTTGAACTTTGCCCCTTTTCATTGACCACTGGCACAGTTTGAAGCAATCTTCAGAAAGATTCCACCTATAGTCCTTTTAAGAATGATTACCATTTCTTAAGACCACTAGACTAGGCTTTGAAAATGCACTTCAGTCAGTTACAGCAACCAAGAAACCAAGTGTGGTTTTCAAAGTTCTTGTAATTGTCTGCGTTGTTTTTTCTGGGTGTTTCGGCACTGCACAGATGGACTTGGAACAGAGAGGACTTGAACTCATACTTTTCTGGCTTGAAAGTAGAATTAATAAGTATAGGTACAATTAATAAGTGAAGTGCCCAGGTCAAACAACTGGAAGTAAGGAAGCTGGGATTCAAACCATGTCTGTTTTTATCCGGAACCCAACTGCTTTATGCTATTGCATACTACGCTGCAATTTGCCATTATCAAGGGAGAAATTATTTAATGGGTTTTTCCCACCATTAAAGTCAAGAACTTAATTATAGATTTCCATTTTAAAAAGGCATTTGCTAACAGCCTCTTCCTGCTTTTCACTGTAAATGACCAATGGTGTAGTAAAAAGGAAAGATTCAAAACCCCCAGAATGAGGACACACATTCCAGCTACTCACAGACTCTGGAGGAATTTCTACGAGCTCAGAAACAGATGAGACCAGATGGAGAGACATCAGTGACCTGCCTGTGCCAGGTCCACCCGGATGCAAGGGGGACTGACCAGTCATCCTTTCCCACCTCCTACTCCCACTTAGAAATCCCAATCTATATCCACCAGAAAGCAGAGCACAGGCACATCATGAAGGTGGGGCTTTCCATTTTACAGAGTGCTGTGATGTTTGTTTTGTTTTAAGAGATGAGGTCTCACTCTGTCACCCAGGCTGGAGTGCAGTGGTATGAACATAGCTCACTGCAGCCTCGAACTCCTGAGCTCAAGCGATCCACCCACCTCAGCCTCCCAAGTAGCTGGGACTACAGGTGTGCACCACCATGCTTGGCAGAGTGCTGTACTTCACTTCTCTTTCTGCTCTGCCCTATTTGAGTTTCTTTATACATGAACACTTAGAAACTGCAACTCACAAAAAACCCTTGGGTCGGGAGTCAGGGAAGCCTGGCAGTGGCGTCTCCTTCGTACCCAGAGCAGAGTCGAGTAGGAGAGTGCATGGGTTAAGGTGGTGCTGGCCACAGGAAGGGCCCCGTTGCCAGTGCCCAGAGGGGAATCTGTCTGCTTCCGTGTCCTGCCCTGTTTATTCACAGTATTCGAGCTAAGGCAGGCGCAGATCTTATCCTCATGAACTTGTGCTACGCGATGCCAGCTCTATTCCGGAGAAAGTAACATCAGCCTACCAGTTCCAGGTGAATCAGAAAAGGCCCTTCAGTCATCTTAGGTGCACCGCCAGTGACATACCCCTGTGTCTTTGTCACTCCCTTTTCAGTTGAGGATGAGGAAGCAAAAAAAGAAATCTATATGGAGCCTGTGTACAAACATTCTTCAGAAAAAGAGAAGGGAAACATCCCCTGGAAGATGCTGGAAAATCTTAACTTTGAAAATTATTTTTAAAATGAACTATAACACCTTGTAGAAAAGCTCTCTGGTATCCTTAGTGAGATTTGAGAAAACTTGGTATTTACGAAGCTGAAAGCCATAAGGAAAGAACCAGCAGAAATAAAAAGACAATAGGGTAAGTTAAAAAGGAAAATGAGTAGAATAAGAAAAAAAATACAGGGAAACTATAAACCACAGTACAGTGATTTAAAACATTCTCAGGAGCAGAAAAGAACAAACTGTCAAGGACAAACTTGAGAAAATCTCTCAGAATGCCAGTCTGATGGGAGCTGGTAGCAGGAGAGCGGAGTGGAGCCCACGCCCTCTGGATAGTGGACTTCCTGCAGCTGGGGCTGGAACAGAGCAATAGCCGGAAATAAATCCTGTGTACACTGGTGTTCACCATGCCCACGCCAGGGGCTAGCACTTAGTAGGGGTACTGGTGAATAAATACCAATCAGTGAACTTAAGAAAACATTTTTGAGCTGAAAAGAACAAAACGAGTGCACAATTTAAAAGGGAAACTTTGAAGGTGGCACAACGATGTGCGTGTCCTTCGTGCCACTGAACTCTGCATTTTAAAACGTCAGCTTTATGGTAAATTTTGTATTATGTATATTTTACTGCAATTTTTTAAAAGGCGAATAAAAGAGAATTCTGAATTCCAGACCAAGAAAACAGTGAAAAGAGACTTTCACCTAGATACATTCTGCTTTCTTTTTTTAGAGTTTAAGTATAAATATAATTAAAATTACAAGCCAGCATATCCCAAATTGGGCTTTGCAGAACACTTCTCAGGAACTGTTACTTAGCGTTCCATGGACTCAGAAGAGTCCTGTTATTAAATACGTTTAGGAAATGCCGCAGAAGCTTTGAAGGCTCCCTGTGCACAGCAGCAACCCTACAATCGCAAAAGAGATTTGGCATCGCACACATGAGCCAGTATTTCCCAGACGTATTTGATTATGGGACCCATCCCTGTTTCTGGAGTACCTGTTGACATTTTTCAGAACGCTAGGAAATGACTGCTAAAAGCATGCAACTAGAAATAACAGGCTTACCTATAGAGGAAAAATTACAGTGCTCCCAGAATGCAATTTTTCATCACCATTAAAAGCCAAAGAACCATGGAGAAAGTTCTGAGAAGTGAAGGCTGAGGTGCAAAATGACATTCTCAGGTAGATGAGGGCTCAGGAAACATCAGAGCCTCTGTACCTTCTGTTAAAAATGGCCACAAGAATTATTTTGACCAAGAGTCAAAACAAAGGAAACCTCTGAGGAACTTCAAAGAATGTGGAGGGGTCATTGACTCTTCACAGTAGCAGCTGGATAAGTCATAGTAGCAAATTATTTCATTATGAATGTTTTCGCTCGTGATGGGAGTAAACCGTAAGCACACAGCAACCCCTCTGGGAAAAATTCTCTCCTGGAGTTAAGGTTTCCCATCAGCTTCCAAAAATTGAATGTAAAGTACTTATAAATGTATAAATACTACAAATAATCTAGTAAAAGAACAAGAGGATAATGAATAAAATGTTAACATGGTTGTCCTTGGGTGTTGAGATTTTGGCCTTGTATTCTCCTGTCTTTCTTCCATTTCCAATTTTTTTTAAAGTACACAATGTGTTAATTTCAATAATAATTTAAAATTTACATAATGTTTAATAATCATAACAGAACCACATTTGAAGCATTTTCCAGTTCTGAAGAAAGGCTTGGCTGATGTAATAAGCAAATTCAGAATGTGCCTGTGAGTCATTCAGGGAACATGTGTACCATCAAAACCATTATCATCACCCAAGATGTAGCCTAATTTGGTAAAATGCGATTGAGAAAAAAAATATTAGTAACAATGGTGCTTGACATTTACTTGGTATTTTTCAGTCTACAGAGAACTTTCTCCCACTTATTTCACGTGGCGCTCATCACCCTGTCAGACGGCAGCAGAGCAGCGTCATAACTGTGTTACTAGGGAGGCAGTCAGGCCTGCCGTGTGTCCAGTGCCACGGAACTGGCCACTGCAGAGGCAGGACTACAGCCAGCCCCCTCCGCTCCTCACCCGCTGCCCTTCCCGGCCCACGCAGATCCTCAGGAGAGCACGCCACACCGCGCAGGCTCCTGGGTTACAGCCGACGACACCGCCCTTAGAGCGCTGAGTGGCCACGTGACCCCCACGGCTGTTTGCCCTTATGGAGTTCGCCAGTTTTCTGCTTGAAGAGGCCAGGGCCTGTGCACAGATTGAAGATGAAGTGAAATATGATCTTCCCACATCAGACCAGCAAAGACGAGCTTGAATCAGGGCAATGCCAGGGTGGGAGGACGGAGGGGAGAGGCAGAGGTATTCTGGAATGTTCATCGACAGCACTTGGTATCAAACTGTGTGGTGACAGGCGGGAGTGGGTGCATATGCCAGCTATGTGTCCATCTAAACCACGAGGCAAACTTCATATAGAAAAAAATGTACAGGGAACAGGAAGCAGGCACAAGGCCATGGTGGGCCATCAGTGTCCCCTCTTGAAGTTGATTATTACTTAATCTGCATCTTTTGAGTAAGATCATCTAGCAGTTATGAGCTGCTATCCAGGTACATTTCTCTCTGTCACCTACAAAAAAGCCGTAAAGGACTTTGTCAGTGCCTTGCTGAAACCCAGGTGCATTCGGCCACGACCTCCCTGGTCTGAGGCTGACCGCATGCCCACAGGCACCGTGTCGTGCTTGCAAATGTCTCATCCTCACAGTGTCCTTCGGGATGAGTGAAATGGTCCCCGCTGGAGTGACGCGTGGAGAGAGCGTGTGGAAGCCAGCTCTCGCACACGTGCACTGGCAGGGTCCAAGGTGTGTGTTGTGCGTCTTCATCCTTGCAAGGGATTGGGGGTTAGGGAATGTTTCCAGGAGGAGCAAGTCTGACGCAGAATCTTGAAATACATGCTAGGTGCAACTTAGAAAATTCATTTGAAAGAGAGCTCACCATGTCATTGTGATTATTAGTTCACCTTGGCAAAGTGCGAAGCTCTAATGTGCCCACATTTGAAATAAAAGTTCAGCTTTTTGTAATACAGAATACCAAAGGATTCAGGAATATGAAGGTATCCAGTACATAAAAGGCCCATGAAACATAAATATATTAATATCAGCTGCATAAATGTAAAATGCCTTTGGCCCAGGGAGCACCCAGAGTGGCAGACAGACCTTTGTCCTGAACTCCAGATGTTTTTCACACTGTCTGCATTACGCGTATATCTTAAAAACACATGAAATTCAACCTCCAAAATCAAATGCATCTTTTATCCCAGGTACTCCTCCTGAGTCGCTGTCTTGAGTAGCGGCATCACCGTCTTCCAAGCTGCTCAGGTAGAACCCTCCAAAAGGGTGGGTCGTTCCTCATCCTTGCAGGTGGTACTGAAACTGCCCATTACATATCTGTGTCAGCAAGGCAGGGAGCATGTCTTGCTCCTCGTAGCTTCCTTTCTGCCATCTCAATTGCCAGATATATGCTAGAAAAGTCAGTACGGGCTCCAGTGTAGTCCGGGCGAAAAGTCACAAGGGCCCAGGGGAGAGAAGGGGGCGTAGTCCCAGGGAACAGTGTGCGAGCAGAGGAGTCCACAGAAGGAATCAAACATTGGGCTCCCAATTCTGGAAATTTTTAAAAACTACATGAAATACAGTTTTCATTGAAAATAATTGGGAATTATTGGAAATTTTTCTATGTGCTCCTATCAGTGCTCTAAGAAGAACCCACGAAAGAAGACCCCTGTGTTGCTTACTTGTGTGTGCCAGGATGACTGGGCCACAGGGTGCCCGGATTAAATGCTGTTGCTGGGTGTGACTGGGAGGGGGCTTCAGGACAGACTGGCACTTGCATCTGTGGACCCAGTGAGGCAGGTGGCCCTCCCCAGTGTGGGGGTATCACCCAGTGTACTGAGGGCCCAAACAGAACAAAAGCCGGAGGAAGAAGGAATTTGCACCTTTGGCTTCCTGCCTGCCTGCTGAGCCCGGGCATCCGTCGGCTCCTGCCTTCACACTGGCTCTGCACGTCGGCTCCTCTGCTGCTCAGGCCTCTGGCTCGGACTGGAATCACACCACCGACTTCCTGGGTCTCCAGCTTGCCGATGGCAGACTGGGAATTCTCAGCGTCCACCATCACGTGGATCCCACATTCCTCATACTCACTACCTGAACATATATCCCATTGGGTCTGTATCTCTGGAGAACACTGACTAGTATAACCCATGAAGACATGTGGAGTGTTTTTTATATTTACCTAGAAGAATGATCAAAGAAGCACCAAGGAAACCAAGAGCAAACCAGCCGCAGCAAAGAAGTCCTAAGCATAGCTGAATATTTAAGTTAGGATTTGTGTAGAAACCTCTTTTGACCCGTTTCCGTTGTTGCTGATCCTATTTCAATATATTTGTCGTGGATAGTTTGGAGAAAAGGCGCTGCACCCTGGCAGAGCCCAAATCTTTGACTTAAATACGAGTCGGTGCTGATTTACCTGATTCAGCAGAAGCCTTCAGGAAACAAACGCCATGACCACCTGGCGGGAGTTTTCTCCATGGCTTTTTACACTGACTCAGCGTCAAGTACAAGGTTGTGTTTGCTCTTTCTTACCAATCATGGGAGATCATGTCAGCTAAGAGCGTGGAGCCAGGAGCTGGCAGAAAACAGCGTCACTTAGGAAGGATCAAATGCTGAGATCCTGCTGCCTGTGCTTTGAGGCCAAGCTGTTCTGATGATCTCAATGTTGAACTTTATTAACTCTTAAAAAAAGCTGTTTTATGGTTGATTTATTAAAATTTATTAAGTTTACTAAAAATACCAAATTGTGTTTATACTTCTTGAGATAACTCCTCTTCAAATTCAGTGTTTAGTAATTGTTACGCATAGCTAGTAGAAGGATTCCTTATTTTTACAAAAACAGAAAAGAAGGGTTGGGGGAAGAAGGCCTAGTTCTGGCTGTGGGCTGGTGGGAGAAATTCTGAGGGGACAAGAAGGGGACCTGTCGCACTGCAGCATGTCAGGGACAAGTCGTGACAGCACAGAAGCCACAGTGGTGGGTCGAGCCTGAGCCCGTTCCCAGCAAAAGCACCTAAGTTAAAGAATCAGCGTTTACTGGGAATGAAGCACATAAATGAGTGCCTTGCCCCAATCCAAAGGGCAGAGCCCATGTGCGGGACAGTGGCTGCTCTCCGGAGAGGCTCCCAAAGCTGTGTTATGCCCCTTCTTCCCAAGGACAAGTGCATCTCAGCAGCGCGCCGCTCTGGACACGCACACGCTAGATGAGGCAAGACTTGGGTTAAACAATTTGTTACTGTTGGAGAAAAAGCATGTGGACTGAGCAAAGATCGTAAATGTGCACAGAGCGAGGATTGCTGAGGAAGATTAAAGATAAGCAAGGCAAATAACTGCACAGCACAATGTGTTTCTAATAGTGCTCTCATTGTTTGCAGATTGTTTATGAAATAAGCCAGTTCCATACCACAGATGGCTCTTTATTGGCAAGCTGTTGGCCCACTGTGTGTTCTCAGAGTGAACCGAAGGTTACTTTTTAGATTGGAAATTTTTTAAACAAAAAGCCCGAACAACGTATGATAGAAAGCATGGTTGAATCACAGCCGTAGCCGTGTACTGCTGGAGCACATCCTCGGGAGGAAGGGGAGCACTCGATCAGTGCTGGCCAGCAGTTCTTTGGTTTGACCATCAAATACCAAGTTAGAATACTTCACAAACCTTCGTAGCTCCTTAGAAGCCACAGGCCAGGGGAATTTATTCATGACATCAGTTGGACTCGTCACATGGCAGCAGCACTCACCCGCTGGGGCGGTGGCCGTAACCACACGCTCGCTCGTGCACGTGCAGCAGCAGGGCTCCCAGGCGCCGCTTAGAGGAACACACACGGGTATGCCCGAGACAAAGTGCGACATCTGCAGCACGATGTTTGTGTCTTGCACACCTCTCCATGTGCAGATTCTCAGTGCGATGCGTGTTTGGTCTGAGGCCGAATCAGTTACGGCTCACGTATGGAGCACCTTACTGGGTGCTGTAAACACAACGCCGAGTAAAACAGGAGTCCTGCCCTCAAGCTGCGAGCAGTATAGTCAGTGGCTCGGAAGCAGCCGTGAGATGCTGCAGCTAGACAGGGACGGAAGAGGAAGTGCGTGGTCGGGAAGATCTCTGGGGTAAGCGACGGGGCATTAGTGAGGCGACGGAAAGCACTGCTCGCTGTGCCGGTCTGAGGGACCTGCCAAGTACCACCTGCTGAGCCGCACAGACTGGACGAGAATGTGGTCGTGTTGGCCTAGGGAGGAAACAGTGACCGACCCAGTCCTGCAGAGAGTCAGCAAGGACGCTGGGCCGCTGGCTCCTGTTGAATTTGGGAACTGAGGGAAAGGTGAGCAGAGAGAGAAGCCAGGAGACGAAAAGAAAGCAAGGAACAAAAGATGGCAAGGCGCAGCTCCTCCTGTTCTCCATCTGCAGTCTCTGAGCCCACAGGCCGGCACTTCTCAATGGTTCCTGTGCACTTTGAGTGTTGACTGAGAAGGCCTCCAGCTGTTCAAGCCATCTCCTGTGGTGCTAATTATTTATTCAGTCATTCATTTTCATAGTGGTCAATGCTTAGGCTTTGAGTTATCTGCACTAACCCTATTTTTCTTATAGGCCTTGTATTTTGTGTGATTTTTCAGAATGTGTATTTAAGCACATGTAAATCATCTTATTGTAAACTTATATGGTTTTTTACTTTCTTCTCTCCTTTTTCCTCAATTAGTCTCAACAGAAGTTTATCTATTTTGTCAATCTTCAAAGAACAAACTTTTGGCTTTGTTGATCCTTTCTTTTTTCATTTGCTCTCAAAAATAGAACAAATTTTATTAATTTCTGATCCATTTATTATTTTCCTCAATTTTCATTATGTTTATTTTACTTGTCTTTTTCTTTGGTGGATGTTTAACTCATTAACTTAATTATTAGCCACTCTTCTTTTTTTGTGTGTGTCCTCTTGCCTCAGTCTCCCAAGTAGCTGGCACTACTGGCTCACACCACAACACCCAGCTAATTCTTCTATTTTTAGTGGAGATGGGGTCTCACTGTTGCTCAGGCTGGTCTCAAACTCTTGAGCTCAAGCTATCCTCCCGCCTCAGCCTCCCAGAGTGCTAGGATTACAGGCATGAGCCACCACACCTGGCCCTTTCTTCTTTTCTAAAGTATGTATTTAAGACTATAAACTTTTCTCTACATACAGCTTTAACTGCATCTTAGAAGTTTTGATACACAGTATTTTCATCATCATCATACACTTCAGAATATATTCTAATATTGTCTAATGGGTTATTTAGAAATAAGCCTTCATTGCATTATGATCAGAGTACGTATTCTATATTATTTTGGTCCTTTGAAATTTATTGAGACATTTATAGCCCTGTACATACATGGTCAATGTTGTAAACATACATGCTTAGAAAGAGTATTTTTTTAATTTTTAGGTACGGTATCCATTTAATTTATCTTTTCTCTATTCTACCAATTACTGAAAGATGTTTTTAAAATCTCTTTCCGTAATTGTGGACTTATCTATTTATCTTTGTACTTTGGTTAAATTTTCCTTTATAAATTTTGAGGCCATTTTGTTAGCTACAGACAAACTTAGGGTAATTATATCTTCCTGATAAATTTAATTTTTTTATTATCATGATATGATTCTCTTTGTCTCTGCTTATACCTTTTGCCTTAAAATCTATTTTGCCTGATTTAGTCTCACTATACTAGTTTTCTTTTGATTAATGTTTGCATGGTATGTTTTCCATTGTTTTACTGTATCCTTAAATATTAGATGTATCTCTTATACATGGTATATTGTTTGTCATTCTGATATTGTCTTTTAACTGGATCATTAGTTCATTCATATTTTATGTAAAATACTAATTCATTTCTACTTCAGTCAACTATCTTATATATGATTTTTGATTGTTTCACTTCTTTTGTGTTCCCTTTTCTCTCCTTTCTTGTTTTCTTTCATTGCTATTTTTATTATTCCATTGTTTAATAATTTTGTGTTATTATTCCTCTATTACCTCGGAAACTATGCAGTCTTTGTCTTGTGTTTGTATAATTTTTATTAATATAGTTAGTATTAATGATTTGAGCCCATGTTTACCATTTCAGTTGCTCTTTATTCTTTCCTACACCTCTCACTTTCCATGTGGGACTGAAGATCACTTTTAGCATTTTCTTTAATGCAGGTTTGCTGAAGATTCTTTCAGTTTTCACTTGTCTATGAATGTCTTTATTTTATTTCACTCTTTATTTCTTCCAGTGTTTTATTATGAGAATTTCTCATTTCATTTTTAAAGTGGAATTTCACTGGGTACAGACTTTTAGGTTAGCAGTTTCTTTCACTACCCTGACTTTATACCACGTCACTATCTTTTGGTTTCCATTCTTGCTATTGGGAAGTTGGCTGTCAGTCCAAAGTTTTCTGGACAACTGAGAAAACTCAAAACTGGTCTGAAATCCATGCAGGAGCTATTTTACTTATAATTCACCCTTACTGCTTTGACATTGTCCTTCAGCATCCAGTCCTAAAGCAGAGGGGCAGTTACTTGTATTCCCAGTTCACCCTCATTTTTTGGAATGACCCTGCAGGGCTGTCAGGAGTGCAGCTCAGTCTCATAGCTGTCTTTTCCAGATTGGCAAACTTTTCCAGGGTAAAGATACCCTGAGTGCCCAAGCTCACTCCTCTAAATTCATCTTCTCTCCTAGATCTCAGACTGGTTTCATATTATGTGACTGGCTCTTGAATGCTTTTAATAAGATATTAAGAAATATTTCATCAAGTTTTTAAAAATTGTCTTCTGTGGGAGAGTTGGTCCAAATACCTACTCTACTGTTACTAAAAATATATAATTTTGTTATTCAAGGAGCTAAACATGGAATTACAGTATGACTCAGCAATTCCCCTCCTATGTATATACACCCAAAAGAATCCAAAGTTGAAACTCAAATACATACTGGCATACCCATGTTCATTGCACCATTATTTATAATAGCCAAAAGGTGGAAACAACCCATGTGTCCATGAACAGATGAATGGATAAAAAAGATGTGGTAGAACCAAAAAATAGACTATTATTCAGCCATAAAAAGGAATAAAGTTCTGACACATGCTACAATATGGGAGAACCTTGAAAACATTATGCTATTGAAATAAGCCAGACACAAAAGGACAAGTATTGTATGAATCCACTTATGTGAAATATTTAGAATAGACAAATTCATAGAGACAGAGATTAGAGGTTCCCAGTGGCTGTGGTAGGGTGGTGTAATGGGAGAGTTGTTGCTTAATGGTCATAGAGTTTCATTTTAGGTGATAAAAAAATTTTGAAGATAAATAGTGGCAATGGTTGCACAACAAATGTGAATGTAATTAATGCCATTGCATTATACATTTAAAAATGATTTAAATGGAAAATTTTGGTATTAATATATTTTACCATACTTTTAAAAAGTAATGTAATATACTAAAAGCAATTGAATTATACACTCTAAATAAGTGAATTTTATGGCATGTGAATTATATCTCAATAATGATGTTTGAAAAAAGGAAACCTATAATTATGCTTTATGAATGTTTAAATCCCTGCTGTACTGTGAATAAATTGAAGCCAGGACTTACATCCTTTTGTCTGTATTTACCCAGTGACTAATATGTCTGTTACATGGCAGTCCAGCTGGCTGCATCTTCACTGAAGCCTCACTGATGATTAGCAATCTTGCTAAATGACCCTTTGCCATAACAGTTTTCTTCCTGACTCTCGTAGATGTGTTCACTTCTTTTTCTTACTCATTAGGGTGACAGACTTCAACAGGTAATATTTAAATGGAAATGCAATTGTTTTTGCATGCTTTTCTGAGTGATGAAAGATTTCCAGTTTATGAAATTGCAACTTCCTGAATATACCTAGCACATATTAATGCGCAACATTTTTATTTCTCCTTTCTTCTTAATGTCCATATCACCACTTTCTATTTAGTCTTTATGTCTTCAGACATAGGTGTAATATTGTCACACAGAGAAAATTGGAATATAGGTCGCTTTTCTCTTGCTATGCAAAATAACTGTCAATTTATCTTTCTCTAAGATTTTAGAAACATGAACATTTTATTTGTTTACTCCCTTGACTACAATGATAGAATGCAGACTTGAACTAGCTTAAGTAAAAGGATACTGCTAGAATGTTTCACAGCACCTGAGGACTGCCAACAGTGCTTAGGATGCTTTGGGTATACATAATATAAATCTAAAATAAATAAAACTGGGTTAATCCATACGGAAAAACTGTCATGTTACATGGTTATAAGCAACCAAGTGAAAATCAGCCCAAGAGACTAACTTCATCTTCACGTAAGTGGCCATTGCAATCTCACTATTGAGAGGCTACAGGTTGGGACATTCAGAGCTGTCTCACTTGTTCTGCTTAAGAGGAGGATCCTGGGCCCTTATCTCTTTAAATAAAGCATGTTTTCTAGAAATTGAAATTCCTTTCCTTAGTTGATTGATATATCTCCAAGTAGATCAAAAAGGGTTTGCACTAGGATTTGGAAAATTCAAGCTTTGGAAATGGAAATCAGTTCTTTGAGAAGCAGACATGGAGATAAGATTAGATATGCAAGAGATTTATTGGGGGACATAAGTATGAAGGATAAACAGGAGGGAGGAGAAGTAGGCAGAGGGAACCTCACCCTGATGCAGGTCTGCCACGGGTGGGGAATGAATGTCAGCCGAGAAGAGTCTTACACTCCACACAGCTGTGAGAAAGTTTGGGCAGGCCTGTGGGAGTCCCAAGTCAAAACTGCCCGTTAGAGGAGTCCCGCATCTCACAGAAATCATCCAGTATTCATATGCAAGTGTAAAGGGACTCTGAATAGCCAAAACAATCTTGGAAAAGAACAAAGTTGGAGGACTCACATTTCCCAATTTCAAAATGTACTACAAAGCTACTGTAATCAAGACAGTGCATGACTGACATAAGACTAGACATGTAGACCAATGGAACAGAATTGAGAGTCCAGAAATAAAGCTTTACATTTATGGTCAATTGATTTTTGAGGAGTGCTAAGACAATTTAAAGGGGAAGAATAGTCTTCAACAAAGCGTTCTGAAACATCTGGATATATACCTTATCACATCTACAAAAATTAACTCAGAGCATAGACTGAATGGCAGAGCAAAACTATAAAACTTTTAGAAGAAAACTAAGGTGTAAATTTTTATGACCTCAGGTTAGGTAATGGTCTCTTAAATATACCAAAAGCACAACAAAAGAAAACAAAAATGTATAAACTGTACTTCGGGAAAACCAAAAACTTAAATTTTGCTGCAAATTATATCATCAATAACGTGAAAAGACAATCCCTCTACCCACACAACAGTAGGCTTCAACCAGGCAGTTCAGTAATCCCAAGGGAGGAAAAAAAAAAAACCTGTTTCAGGATAACGCAAGTCCTCAGGTTGATTCTGATTGGACCAACCTTGGTCACATGCTCACCCTGAACCAATCACTGAAGCTAGAAGGGTTCAACGTTCTCCAGAGTGCGCGGCATGAAAGTCACGTGAGGCCCGGGTCACGTGTCACCTGAGCGAGGGAGGCGGGGCAGCCCGACCGGAAGCACATGTTCTGAGCAAGTAGGGCGGGTGCGTGCCGGGGGGAACCGGTTATTATCGGCCGCTTCTGCCCCCAAAGGAAGCGGTGGTGGGCAGAAGAGAAGCGTAGATGCCACTGCCACACCAGATGGGTGTCGGTGCGGCTGTGTCGTTGGAAGCAGGGTCTACAGACACGACACTGCGCCACACCTGCTCTTACATTGCGTTGAGAGGAAGACCTGCGGCCCCCAAGAGCCGGGGAGCCAGAGGGTGCGGGGTCCCACGGAGACTTGTCGAACCTACCAGGAGCCGTGTACTCACTGGGGCACACTTGCCTCCCGCGGGTAAGGGGTGGCACACGCCGGCCGACTTGTGGCGCTGATCTGAGTAATGTCCAGTCAAGCCTCACTGGCCTAAGCTTGGAATCAGAGGCTGGGGAGGGCCTCCCCGAGTTCACGCAGCACCCCCCGCCTTAAGGCATAGGCGCCTAAACTGCCCCAGATGGATGGCGACCAGATTTCTATTCTTACCGTCTGCAGAGGAGGGGACACAGCCTTCCCCCCATTCTCTACTGCTGGATGACTTCTGTGCCTCTGAAAAAGGGTTTATTTAGGCTCCCTACTGCCAGCCCACCTCCCCCCTTCTATGGTCCTGAAATTCTGCTGCCACCTCCGGGTAGGTGCTGGAAATCTTGTTAAAGTGTGGTTTGTCCTTGTGCTTACCCGTACATTGGATAAATATCACCTGAGCGCCAATTACGAGCGTCAGTTGAGAACCAAGTATGCAGATTGTTGTGGTCACAGAGACAAATAAGATCCAGTTCCCGCCCCAAGGAGCTTGAATTCTAGAGGAACAGGGACATTTAAAGAAAACATTGTAATAGATGTCGAAGTAATAGAACTGTGGGTGGGAGCGCACGTGAGGGCACAGGGGAAGGCTGATGCCACAAGGGAGCCAGGGCTTTAGAGGAGATTGAGCAGAGAAATTTAAATATGGACTTTTATTTTTAACACCACCACGAGTGTAGAAAAATTCAGACAATGCAGAATAAGCAAAAAGAAAATAACCACAATATATTGCTATCTCCAGATTTCTCAGCTATATATTACATGTTCCTTTGTAACCAGCTTTTTGCTTTAAAATGTCATGATCTTTTCCAATCATAAGTATTTTTCTACATCAGTTTTAATGACTACATAGCATTCTACTTAGTGCTTTTGAGGGTCTTTGAAAGAATTCGGTAAGTAGCACCCATCTTCCCCACCCAAATCCATTGAGAAATAAACAGCAAATGGAGAACCAAAATGTCACCTTCATTCCTAATTAAGGTGAGATTGGCAGGCATAGCTCACAGTGAGAGAGAAAGTGGGCTTGCTGGTTCTGTTCCTTGGAAGTCTGTTGAGATGTGGGAACCCACCCAGAGGACAACTTTGGTCTAGGGACCACACAACTCACCGCGTCCCTCCAGAACTGACCCTGCCCAGAGAAGTGATGAAACGGTAACTTCTCTAAGCAGAGGGCCCTTTCATCATCTCTTCCCAATGCCTGTCACCCACCAACTACAGTAACACTGGCCTCCACTCTGGGGAGGTAAAAGGGGTGGGAAAAGAACCCAGGAGGATTGCAGAAAATCCCACATTACTGAGGGGAGGGAAGAGGCGTTCCCTTGTGACATGTGAAGGTCCCAGTACTAATTTAACCAGTCCTCTATTGTTGTACACTTAGGTTGTTTCTAAACAACATTGAAATTAAACATCTTTGTAATTAAACTTTATGTACATGTATGGAAATTTCCTTAAGATAAATCCCTAAAAGTGGGATTTCTGACCCAAGGGTATTAACATGTCTAAAGCTTTTGATGTTTTGCCACATTTCCCTCTAGAAAATTTGTATCACTTTACCTTCCCACTAGCAGTATGGTTTTTAAGAACAGGTTTCCTTAACACACACCCTGTCTGCCCGTTTAGTCCTTTCTTTTTGATCTTTGTGAACGTGATGGGCAGAACATCTGTGCCTCAGTGTTTCAGTTTTGAGCAGTCCTAATGGAGGGGTTTCTTGGAGAACAATGGGATAGGACATGGGAGGGAAACCACTTCAAGAGACTGAACCATGTTTTCAAAAGCTATAAGCCCTGAAATCACTTTTGTCCATAGATTTTATTTTATAACCATGAAAGCATCATCATGAAGTTGAGAGAGGATGATTCTGGAAAAATACAATTACTTAATAGTTCTGAGGCCTGGGACAAGTTAAGCCTAAATGTCCTCATCATAAAATGGGACTAAATAAACTCTACAAGAATGAAAGCCTGTCAGGACAGCATCTGGCCCACAGTGCACGATGAATAAGTCTTAACCATTCTGAAATCACAGTCTGTGGGGCAGGGAGGTCTGAGAGCGGCCTCTTTCCCCTCCTCCCATCTTTGTGTGTATATCTGCCCACCCCTGGCCCCACGGGTAAGGGGGGTGGTTGACAGTAATTTGGGCATTTCTGGAATTTCTACCCAGAACATGACCTAGTAACTCTCTGGGCCCAGGATTCCTGTACCCAGTAGTGGGCCTGACAGCCCATCACTGTGCCCCTTGCAGCGAGAGACTGACGGTGATGTTCGCAGACCCGCCAGGGTGTGCCCACACCTGTGCGGAGTGGGCCAGGTGTGCTCTTCCCATCCCATCCCCGCCCTGGCCAGGGAAAGGCCGAGTCAGGGGAAGGGGAAGGGAGGGCTCCAGTTCTTCTCTCTGCCTCTTTTTTTAGACTTGGGTTTCTACCTACAGCCAGCCTTTGTCCTCGGACAGACATCTTAGAAAAGGTCCTGGCCTCCACCCCCAGTGGCTCACAGCATCTTGGCAGTGGGAGGCAGGCCCAGGCTTGGCCTTGAGCGCCTCCTCCATGATTCTGGGCACACCTCTCCCCAGGAGCTGCTTGGCCCAGAGTTTCAAAATCCCTTTTGTTTCTTCCTGGAAGTTAGCAAGGAAAAGAAGGTAGGAAACCTAGATACACCTGTCCCTTCTGAAGACCAGCGGCATCCTACAGGGAGATGGAATATCAAGTAGCTAAGGTACAGGGCCACCCTCTGAATGGAGAGGGGCAGGGCTAGAGAACTTACCAGCCCTGGTCGCTGGGACCAGATTCATGGAATTGTTTGATGTCTTTTGGTGCCATCTGACCAGTGCCATCTCTCCGTCAGCAAGGCAGGATGTGTGCGGGCATGTGCGTGTGTGTGTGTGTGTGTGTGTGTGAGTGAGTGTGAGTGAAAGGTGCTGGCCACAGGCAGGACCTTCATAAATGCCATGGGCCAGATTTTCATCTCTCTATAGGAAATTCCTGCTACAAACAGTGTTAGAAATTTATTTACTTACACATGTAATTGTTTACATAGTTAATAATTTGGTTTATAGAATTCACCACCTGGCACAAATACACATTGAAAACATCCGTGTAAATGCCAATAAATCACCCACTCAACAGTGGGCCTTTCAGGTGGCCCCTTGGTGTTCATCTGAGGCCGCCCTTAGGCTGGTCAGAAATCATTCCAACACTCACAGCCCAAGGCCTGGGCCACGTGGACGCAGCACTTGCTTTCAACAAATATTTATGGGCGCTGAGTTGGCAAGTGGCTGTGTGCGGCAACACGGGAAATGCACGGATCTGTGAGCTGCTGCCGCTGCCCTCAACAAGGGAAGATGCAGACCAGCCTGAGCCTCTTCCAGGCAGAAGGAGGTGCCTGCCGGGAGCAGCATGAAGGAGGCTCCCGCCAGGGCCTAGGCTGGGTTGGGGGAGGGCGCCCCATTCTTCCCCAAAGCCAGTGCAGCATTTGCACTAGTCGCCCGTCCTGCCTCCCACTCTCCGCCTTCTCCGTCTGCAGCAGGCGCTTTCCCTCCCTCTCCCTGGGAGCTCTTGCCATCTGCTCGGAGACCCTCCCAGGCCGCACTGACCCCACGGTCGCACAGGCACAGCCAGCCATGCCTTCTCCCCACCCTGTTCATTCCCCCAGAGCACTTACCGACATCTGAAATGATCACACGACGTTTGAATACAGTCATGTGTCGCTTAACAACGGGGATGCATCCTGAGAAATGCATCGCTAGGCGATTGCATCATCCTGTGAACGTCATAGCGGGTACGTACCTTCCCACGCCCAGATGGTAGAGCCCACTGCTCACCTAGGCTGTAAGGTGCAGCCTGTTGCTCCCAGGCTAGAGCGCACAGCATGTGATGTGCTGAATACTGTAAGCAGCTGTGACACAGGGTAAGTATTTGTGTGTCTACACATATCTGGACGTAGAAAAGGTACAGTAAAAATACAACATTACAATCTTAGGGGACTACCACCGTATATTCAGTCTGTCGTTGACTGAAACATCGTTATGCAACACCTGACTACACTTGCCTGTGATCTCTTCCCTGCTAAAATGTGAGTGCTGCGATGGTGGACACCTCCTTTGGGTCACTGCCAAATCCCCCACATTTAGAGAAGAACCTGAGTCACTGTGGTTACTCAAAAGTTACTTGTTCAGCAAAGGAATTCTTCCTGCTGTGTCTCACTCACAGCCTAAGATGAAAATTGCTTCATTAAAGGAGACCAGTTTGCAGGAGCTGTGGTTTAACTGCGGCTGGATGGGCTGCAGAGGGTCCATGGACACGCGGGGCTTCCACCGAAGACTCACGTACAGAGTGGTTTCCACTGCTTGGAAAAAGGAAGCGGGTGGTGTGGGTGAAAAGCGCCTCTTGCAAGTACTTAAATCTCAGCTCAGCTTATTTAGAGAGACTATAGAAGAATCTTTTTCTACTGAGTATTTATTTCATCTTCACGGTATGGAGAAACAGAGCCAGCTGCTGTCCTCGGGGTGCAGAAGCTTCTGTGTGCTCTGAAGGGTGCGGGGGAGACCCCCGAGATGTGCTCTGGCCTTTGCGAAGCATACTCCCCTCCAGGAATGAATGTGAAGAGGGAAGAGGAAGCCTTTAGTGACCCTCAAGTACCTAACTCTCCAGGGGTGCCCGCTCTGTGCTAGCCCAGGGGCTGACGGAGGGGAAAGTGAGGAACAAACACAAGTAGCGGCAGAAGCCTCCGCCCTCGCTGGGCCCAGGCACTGGTGCCGGTGCGGGAGCCAGTCTGGATGCGTCACCGGGATCGTCGCTCCTTGGCTGTGGTCCACCGAGAGTCTGCTCATCCTGTTCCCAGCAGGGACACCACCCCAGCAGACCCACTGGCACCTTCTCCGAGGGAGTGAATAACCTCCTGGTGCCTCACACACAAGGGCTGGGAGAGGACTCATGCCTGGAAACGTGAAATTGGAGAGGAGTTGAAATGAGCAGCCTGCGAGCGATATTGTAATTTAGGGGCTCTCAGGCCTCCAGGTGTGATTACGTTCAATCTCTGGACAACTGCGCAGCGCTCGTTGACGCCTTCCCGCTCCCAGACAGGCGCAGGTGCGGCTCTGGGCCCCGCCGCTCTGCACTTCCTGAGCTCTTCCCGTCAGGCATTTCCTGCCAGCCCCGTGCTCTTGCACTTGGAGAAGCCTAGAGCAGGGGCCAGATGTCTCTAAGCAGGGACTGGTGTGGACAACGGCATGACTGAGGACCCGGGGCTCCCACCAGTCCCTCTGCTTGCTGCTGTCCCGAACGTTGGGCGAGTGTCACCCCACAGGAGTCCTAAATCACACCATGACCTTTTACTGGTATTATCAAGCTAATCCAAGGCGAGATTTGGAATCTGAGGGAAATGGGCTGATCAAAATAACATATGAATGGTATGAAAATGTTACTGAAAATAATCTTCCTCACACTTTATATTTAGTGTGGCCTTTATTCATATTTTATTTCCCCAAAACTAATCTTTTGTTTTCAAGTTTAAAAAGTTGCCTTTGTGCTAAACTCTGTTGTATTTTTAAAGTGCACTATCCATTTCACAGAAGTTGCCTCCAGCATTTGATACTAGAATTTAAAGAGGATTGGACGAGTCTTAATCCATCTGAAGCTACGTTTTCGACCTCAAACACACACGCAGCCCTTCACAACCACATTTTCACTTATGTGATGTTCCTTCCAAGAAAGTTAGTGTTGTATGAAAGACACCATCCCAGAAAGAGAATTTGGAAGGAACACTTTTTTTCCAAGGTGATAACATTCTGCTTTGAATTATTACTTCATTTTTTTCGAAGATTTTTTTCATGGTCACTAAAAACTCAAAGGACTTGGCAAACAAAACGGTCAGTGTTCAACCTGATATTGAATGGCTCTCATAGACACTATTGGTGCTCCTTAAGTATATTTATTAACCTTATGAATATGTGAACAGTCTTTACACAACTCAGATATAACCTCCACAATAAAGGTACATCAACCTTGTTTTTTTTCCCCTCAAAACATCTGGGGTGAAATTAAATATTATCTACTATAAAGTAATCAGATTGTTTAAAAGCTAAAGTTGCCAAATATTCCTTATCTTATAAGACGAGCGTTGGGAATATTAAGTGAGCAGAAGGCCACTGGCCTGAGGTTGTCTCTATGCTTCTGAGTTCCTAACAAATCAACCAAAACCTAGCTTAGTACATAAATGAGCCAAATCCCAACTTAGGCACATATATTTTTTAGTTCGAATAGCCAGGCCCCAGCCAATCACAAACAGCTGAACTTGAGCCAGTTACAGGAGCCAACCAATCAGACCATGCCCAAGTGAGGCGAATGCCAAGCTGTAACCAATCAAGCTATTTCAGCACTTCACTTCCGGGTTCTGTCTGTAAACACTCACTGCCCGCCGAGCTCCCCACATCTCCTCTGCTGTGGAGTGCTGCCTGGTTCATGAATTGCTCTTGCTCAGATAAACCCCGCTAAATTTAACTTGTCTGAACTTTTTCTTTTAACGTGGGATAGGAGAAAGAGGAAGACTAAGGAAAAACAACCTTCTGCGAACCATGTCGTATTGGTGAGCAGACGCTATTTGGCGTGAGGGCTCGTGCTGTCATGGTGGTGGTGAGGTCACAGGAGGAGCACTCACGTGTGCCAGGCCCAGTGGGGACAGGAACACACAGGCACTGCACACTCTTGTGTGAGTCAAAAACTGCCACCCATGCACATTTTTAGTATTTTCTCAAGTTGTTACCTGGATAGAGTTCAAAAGGCAAACTGTTTGGTTCAATATCACACACCTGGTTCAACATCACACACCTGGCCATCATTGAATCCATCCAAAGAGCCAAGGGAGGGAGGGGAGCTGATGGTCCAAACCGGAGGATGTGGTCCTTCACTGAGCTCAGAGAAAAGGTGAGACACCTCCCTGTCCCCTGCAAATGATGTGAGTAAAGGGCCAAACATCACAACCCAGTGGTGGACCAGAAAATTGGGAGAGTTGATTTAGGGTAAGAGGGTGAGTAGGCTTCTGGAAGCCAAAGGCAGCTGATGAGATGGAAGGTCTAAGAAAGACTCATTATGCCCCCACCAATGCTGCTGAGGGCGGGACGGGCCTTACAGCTAGCTTCTGTCTGGGTTTTAGACTCTCTGGTCAGGTTGGAGGGAACTGGAGGAAGGAGAGGGCAGGGTTGTAAAAGCCAACAGGAGGCAGACAGGGGGCCCATCCAAGTCCTGGTGGCGTTAGGCGTACTGGGCAAGCACCCCTACCCTCCCAGGACTTACCTTCTAGCAGGAACACAGATAAAGAAGTTGTGTAAACTGGGTTAAAAGGTAACAACGTCTATGGGAAAGGTAGGCGAGGGAATACGGAAGCTAGGGGGGGTCAGCGGCAGCCTCACTAGGAAGGTGCTTGAAAGAGGACAGTGAAAAAGCCACATGGGTATCTGGGGAAGAGCAGAGGGAACGGCATGTGCAAAGGCCCTGAGGTGGAAACAGCCCCAGCCCTAGAAGGTGGTAGATGGCTACTGAAAGCACAGAGCTCTGTCGAATGCTGCGATATATTTTAAAGAGCAAAAGATACAGGGTTCCCTTTACCCTCACTGTTATCTGACATCCTGCCATCTTTATAGCGTAAGCACCTGCTTGCGGTTTGGACCTGGGACCTAGAAACGTACCAGAACCACTGTGCTCCTCTTTCTTCTGCATTTTATTTGGAAACTATTTAAGTATCATTTACTACATTCTATGTGGTTTTCCAAACACTTTGTAAGTATACACTCTCTTAATCCTGGTCACCACGGGAATAGTACTGTTACTGTTCCCATTTTACAGGGAGGTGAACTGAGGCACAGAGCGCTTATGTTACTTGTCTAAGATCATCCAGCTAATAAACACCAGAGCTGTGGGCTGCACCTGGTCTGTTTGGCTTTACAGTCATGCTCCCAGCCGCGGCACTGTGCAGCCCTGGCCGAGGCACCTCCCGCCCCCCAGGGGAGGGCTGGAGCCGGCTCGGACCAGCTCACAAGACCCAGGGTGTGCACCTCTTCCCTTCTCTGTACGCAGTGGCATCACTTTGCTAACTAGCAATTGGCCGTGGAGGGAGCGTTTACGCCACGGAAACTGGCAAACACTGCAAGTCCGAGGTTTGCCAGCTGAAGAGCTGGTCGTCACGCGTTTACCAGCGCACCACGAATCCCTTCCACGGCTCGCACCCCACCTCGGGTTTGCATCCTCCTCGAAACTTCCCCTGACTTGTCCTTCCAGACACCAGTTGCTGCAGCCTCACTGGCCTTCTCTTGTGACCTTACGGCAGGGCTCACGCCTGCCAGGTTTGTTTCACCAGGGAAGTTAACGTCGTCTTAGATCTTTTGAGTGCAGCATAGTGGCAAGGACGTGGGTTTTTGTGATCGGCTGGACCTGGGTTTGGACTGCGACTCAGCTCAGCAAGGGACGCAGCGGTCACGTGCAAGGTGCATAAATGACTTCCCATCTCTGTGCACTGGTCTGCCTGGGGCTCCAACCACATCTGTGTTAGGACCTCGGCTTGCTCTTCCTTCTTCCTGTAACCCTGTCACCGCAGATCTCCATGTGACGGCTCCTCCGTCGAGGGGCCCGCGCACAGCCCAGCACCTGCTGCCCCTGCTGCACCGCTGCTGCGCATGCCGCCGCTCTCCTTCCCACGCCCTCCCTGCGCCCTGTCCTTCGAGGCACTCATCCGGCCAGGAACGATCTAACTCATTTGTCTGCCGGTGGTAAGAGCTGACAGCGTCTCCCTCCCCTACAGTGCAAGGCCCCGATGGCAAAGCACTGTTTCATTTGTCGCCGTGTCCCCAGCATGCTGTAGAACACTGGCCGGCGTGACAGGCTCTCCACGAAGAGCTGTGTCCCAGCCAGCGTGGACGGCAGCTGCTCCATGCCCCCGAGGCGCCCCGGGCCCAGGTGGAGAGAGGAGACTTCAGCAGAAGTTGCGTTGTCAAATATCTATCAGAGGCTTTCGGTTTGCCAGCTTGCAGTTCTAGCAGTCACGGAGCAAACCACCGCCTTTCAAGTGGCGTCTGGCAGGATCTCCAGCCCGTCCCCGCGTGGTTGGTGGGGTCGTGTGGGCAGAGACAGCGCTGCTGTCGAAATCAAGCGTCTAGTTTCCTGACCTCTGAGCCTTTTTTTTTCCTCAACTCTTTACATTTCAGCCGCTGCAGTCAGCAGAGGGTCCCTTCTCGGTTGTCACCCCTCCTTTAAGGCATCAGGACATATCCAGCATTTTGTCTGGAAACCGCCAACGTGATCATGAGTCATTCAGAGACCTCCTGCCCTGCTGGAGCCGCCTCCCCAGACCTCAGCGTTTTTCGATAAAGTAGCTCATGGCTTTTCACGATGCCCACGTGGAAAGTGGCATAAGAGAAGCCCAAAGGAAGTCATATTAATCTTTCAAGAGGCCGGGAGGGCGTTGGCGGGACCGGATCCCACTTGTTGTATGTTAACCGTGCGGAGCACTTAGCAGGCCTCGGGCAGGGACCGTCCCGGGCCTGCGGTGGCAGCTGTCTGTGCCCAGCCTTGATAACACATCGGTCCTCGTGCCACACGCCTATTCGCCGTAGTCATTACCGCTGCTCAGCACACGTACAGCGCTAGCTGTCCGTTTGGCTTCCAAATCGTAGATGGCTCAGTGGGTGGAGTGGTCGTCAGAGAGCAAGACAGAGTTTTCTGAGCCGATCTGGGAGGCATTTGGTTTGCTGAGCCAGACCCACGTGGGAATGGGGCCCGGGTGCCTGGCGGTGGTGAGTCCAATTCCCCGGCTATTTGCCACGTCCCCGTGCTGTCCCTGCCACTGGCACTCAGGTGATGGAGAAGGGGCAAGGTCCAGGGGCAAGGTAGGGCCCGGCTGTGACCTGGGACCTACGCGTCCTTCAGCTTCTGATGCGGTAAGAGGCATCTGCTGGGCCTCGAAGCACCTTCTCTGTGTCCTCCAGCCCAGAGCCTGAAAGAAGAGCCGGGCACTTGGTAAGTGTCATTCAGGTGAAGGATTTCATATGCTTTAAAATGGCAATTCTTTTTATTTTGATTCCTAATTTTGCCATTTTGGGCAACCTGTTTTTGTAGCACTCATTTCTGCCCCCAAGCTGCCTCGCCTTATGCATTTTGTGAGCCAGATCATTAAACTCTGGCGTTTGTTTTTTGTTTGTCCTTTTGGCCACAAGTAAATACATGATTAAGCAATAGCTCCCTACAGCTCTTGGATTATGCAACAGAAAAATACCAGGGATTTAATTTTAGTTTTCGTGTCATTGGAAAATGGTTTCAAATATAATGAAAAAAAAATGTAACATATTTTTTAATCTGTAAAACAAGAATTAGAAAGTTGTTTCTCATCTAACTCTCCTAAAGCCCCAGGGCTGGAGCCTCCCTTGTGTCCTTGGCCGGCCTCACCCCGTGGGTCGGTCCCATAACATGTCCCGCCAGTTGGACTGAATTTCTCCAGGTTCTCTGAACACATCGGAAGAAATCTACTCATGTTTAATGAGTACTTTTTGTGCGCCAGCGAGGTTCTAGGGGTTTTACATACACTGACACGTATAATACCCAGAACAGCTCTGGGAGGGTGGTACTATCTTTAACCCTCACACTTTCATAGGTGAGGACGCTAAGGCACAGAGAGGTTAAGTAGCTTGCCAGGGGCCAGACAGCTTTAAATCCAGAGTCGCTGCTTTTCATCCCAATGTTACGCTTCAGCCTTTGGAGAGCTCCCCCCTTGCTTGGCTGCCTGCCCGGGGAAGCCCCTCCACTCCTTCTGTAAGAGCCCCCAGGGCACCTGCCCCATCCACTCTTCCCTGCTGGTTTGGACGGCCACCTCCACGCACATCATGGACTTCCACTTCCACCTCCTTGTTCCCGCGGCCCGGCTGGGCTTCACGCCGTCCGTCTTGCACGCTGTTGGCGTCCAGCACGCTGGGCACGCGGGCTCGGTGCGCGTTTGCCATGCTGCCCGCGGGGGCTGCCGAGGACAAGCTCTCCTGCCCGAGCCTTCCGGCCGCAGGCCCCCAGCCCCTCCGGCGGGCCTTCCGGTGCTCCCTGTGTGTCCCTCTGCCTTCGCTGCTTCCAGCTCTTCTCTTGGCTTTTTGTGAAGATGTGGGCAGAAAACAGACCGCAGGAAATTACAGAAAGACCTGGCGTCAGGGGCAATGGGCAACAAGTGCGGACGGTCTTTAGCGTGGGGCGTGTCACAACTGTCAGGGTCCTGGTGAGGGTGGGGACAGACGGCGCAGTCCTGGAGAGGTGGAGTCCTGACGATGACTTTCTGGAGGGGCTTGTTCAAATCCCCAGCCCCTCTCCCACTGAGCAGGCCCCAGCTCTCGGAGGGTCGTGCCCGGCCTGCGGTGCCGGCCCCATCCTGCTGTTCTAGAACGGCCACCACGATGGCTCTGAGGACTCTTGGCATCGCACAGCCCCGTCCCAGTGCCCCACGGCCACAGTGGTCGGTTGTCTCCCGTGTCCGGCTGCCGAGGGCCTGGCGCTCGCCCTCGCTGAGCTCAGTCACCACTTGCACGAGCCCTGCCGCTGCTGCTCTGAAACCGGCCCCCACTGCCGCCTTTGTGGCTGCTTTCTTTCCAGTTCCCTCCACCTCATCTAAACCCCTCCACCGTCTGAGAGCCCCGGCCGTGGTCTCCAGGGGCTCGTGGGGAGACCTCTCGCTTCCCCAGCCCATGACTCGAGACCTCAGCTATGCGATTCCGAATTATGTGCGCTCCGTGTGGTTGTCGGGCCGGATCGCCTTGCAAGCTCACATATAATTTGTTGGCCTTTTCCACTCCCCTGAGGTCTCTGTCAGTGTTTGTGTTTTCCAGACACTTTATCTCCTTGCCATTAATAACTATGTTTGGGATCCTCGTCTTCTTTGGTGCAATAGCTTGCATTTTTTCCACATGGGACCTCCTTTTATTCACCGCCCTTAATTATCGCTCCTTGCTATTCGTGTCCTCTTCTCCTCCCGAGTAGGAGGCCAGTTTAGTTTCAGCTCGTGGACAGCCGCCCACCCGGGTCTCCTTGAGGACGAGGTGACGTCGAAGGAATTGACTCGGCCGTGGGGCCTGAGACAGGGCCGTCTGCTCAGCTTCTCCAGGTTCTCCCCCAGGGCCCATCACGGGAGCTGATGGAAGGACCAGGGACGCGACCTGTGATGGGAACGTAAAATAACTGGGACCACCGCGCACTGGGAGATAGACGCGATGACCCGTGTCCTGTGGGCGGGGCGTTACTGCATCCCGGTGGGCACAGCCCCGTTTCTCCTCTTTCACTTGATGCATGTCAGTTAATGCTAGAGGAAGGGCTTGCAGTTGGCTTTGAGGAAAAGCTTCCCAGGGTGAGAGACGGGGACAGAGGACGGTTTCCTGGTTGTGGGGGGCAGGTAGAGGGGGAGAGTTCTCTTCCTGCAAGATCTTTAAAAATAAAACTGGGATCATTCTCTCCAGAAAGGCCCAAGTCCAGCCCTTACAAAATGGCATCCTTCATATATTTAGTCTCTCTCAACATCTGGCTTCGATTCCAGCCCTTTGGACATTGTTCTCATGCTGTTCTTTCCTTCTGTTTCATGATAACCTTTTATCTCAGTATCTCTAGAGTCATTTTGAATCAGCAGCAAGTGAGCCTCAACAGGCTTACAACAGGCATTCCTGATCCGGGAACCTTAGTTGATCTTCACACATCTCATCTCAGACTTTGCACGTGTTTGCCATCTCGGATCTGAGATCCCACCTGAAACTGACAGCTGCAGAACCAGCCGTGTCAGGAGGCAGTGACTCCAGGGCGGGTCTCAGCTGTGTGGGATGACTGGAACTGAATCCCTACGCTGCTGGAATTCCTAACTTCCCAACTACCGCACCCCAAGTGTCCTGCTACCATGATGGCTACCGCAGGAGAAGTGGTGAGCACGGTGCCTGAAACAGATTGTGGGATCGACAAGTACGTTGGTGGTTTATGGTGATGGTAACATGATGACGGAAATGATGCTAAGTCAGTTATTTCCCCCCTCTGGGTCTCAATTTCCCCATGTTGACCTATGTATATTCAGGACTTAATTATATATACAGGCATAGCTTGGAGATATCGCAGGTTCAGTTCTAGAGCACCACAATAAAGGGAATAATACTACGATAGAGCAAGTCACACAAGTTTTTTGGTTTCCCGATGCATATGAAAGTATGTTGATATTATACTGTAGTCTATTAAGTGTGCGGTAGCATTACGTCTAAAAAATGTACATACCTCGATTTAAAAATACTTTAATGCTAAAATATGCTAGTGATCATCTGAGCCTTTAGTGAGTCATAATCTTTCTGCTGGTGGAGGGTCTTGCCTGGGTATTGATCAAGGTGGTCATTGCTGAAGGTCTGAGTTGTTGTGGCAGTTTGTAAAAATAAGACAACAATGAAGTTTACTACATCAACTGACTCTTCTTTTCATGAAAGAGTTCTCTGTAGACTGTGATGCTGTTTGCTAATATTTTACCCACAGTAGAACCCACAGATTTAAAATTTACTTTGCCCAGATCCATTAGAGGAATCACTTTTTATGGTGGCTATAACCATACAAAATGTATTTCTTAAACAATAATACTGGAAAATTCAAATGACTCCTTGATTCATGGGCTGCAGAATGGATGCTGTGTTAGCAGGCATGAAAACAACATTAATCTCCTTGTACATCTCCATCAGAGATCCTGGGTGATTAGAAGAATTGTCAATGAGCAGTAATATTTTGAGAAGAATTTTTTTTTTTTTGAGCAGTAGGTCTCAAGAGTGGCCTTAAAATATTCAGTAAACCCCGTGCTGTAAACTGATGTGTTGTTCCATTTGCATAGCACAGGAAAGAGTAGGTTTAGCATAATTCTTAAGGGGCCTGGGATTTTCAGAATGGCTTCAACTTAAAGTCACCAGCTGTATTAGCCCCTAACCAGAAAGTCAGCCTGTTTTTTGAAGCTTTGAAGCCAGGCACTGACTTCTCTATAGTTACGAAAGCCCTAGATGGTGTCTTCTTCCAACATAAGGCTGTTTTGAGAATCTGTTATTTAGTGTAGCCACCTCTGTCGATTATCTTAGCTAGATCTTCTCGATAACTGGCTGCAGCTTCTAAATCAGCACTTGCTGCTTCACCTTGCACTTTTATGTTACAGAGACGGCTTCTTTCCTTAAACCTCATGAACCAACCTCTGCTGGCTTCTAACTTGTCTTCTGCAGCTTCCTCACGTCTCTCAGTCCCCACAGAATTGAAGGGAGTCAGGGTCTTGCTCTAGATTAGGCTTTGGCTTAAGGGAATGTTGTGTCTGGTTTGATTTTGTATCCAGATTGCTGAAACTATTTCTATAACACCAATAAGCTGTTTTGCTTCCGTATAATTTGTGTGTGCACTGAAGGAGCACTTTTAATTCCCTTCAAACTTTTTCTTTGCTTTCACAACTTGGCTAACTGTTCATAGCTTTCATTGTGCCTTCCTCACTAAGTTTAATCATCTCTAGCTTTCGCTTTAAAGTGAAAGATGTGTCTCTTCTTTTTACTTGAACACCGAGATGCCGGTGTGGGTTATTAGTTGGCCTAATTTCAACACTGTCGTGTGTCAGGGAGTGTCGTTGTTTGCCGGAGGAGAGGGGGAGAGGGGGAAGAACAGCAGATTGGTGGAGCAGTCAGAACACACTTAACATTTATCGATTAGGTTCACCATTATATGTGGGTGCAATTCGTGGCACCCCAAAATAACTACGATAGGAACATCAAAGATCACTGATCACAGATGACCAGAACAGATATAATAACAATGAAAAAGTCTGAAATATTGCAAAATTACCAAAATGTGTCACAGAGACACAAAGCGCGCACATTCTGTTGGAAAAATAGTGCTGATGGACCTGCTCCATGCTGGGTTGCCACAAACCTTCAATTTGTAAAAAACACAACATCTGTGAGTAGCAATAAAGTGAAGCTCAGTAGAACGAGTGTGCCTGTAAGGTCCTGTCCAACCCAGATTCACTCTGCTGGTCTAAGTCTGAGCCCAGTCACAAGGAGCCAGCTAGACACCCCCGAGAGACCCTGGCCCTCAGGCCCAGCACATTACCAATGCCATGGGCTTCTTAAGTCTGGAGGAGCTCTCTGCCCGCTTAACACCACGGCCGGGTCCGTTTGCTGTTCTTAGGAAAGCATTTGGTGTCCTCTGTCCATGACAGGCATTCCGAAGGAGGTTTCATTCTCATCTTCAGGCTACAGTGATCTGAGATGCTTTAAACTCAGTGAACCCCAAGGGAGTGGGGCCCATTCCTGTCCCCTGGGATGGGGTATGACTACACTCACATGGACAGCTTGTCCAGCATCCTTCTAGAACTTGCGTCCCAGTGAACATGATGAGAAGTTTGAATTGAGAAACAAGCTGGTTGGTGCAGGGGAGAGGAAAAGGTGAGAAGGGGAGGTGATGTTTTGCACATGGCAGAGGGGTGGCCCTTCAGGTTTGGTGTGAGTGAGCCAAATGCCAGCGCCACCCCCAGAGGAGACTCTTGTGCACCTTTTTCCCCCTGTGCCCTTCCACATCCCTGATCTGGTCATCTCCTGCTCTTACCACTCACATGACCGTGCTGCCCACCCGCTGCCCAGCAGCCCCTGTTTCCTGCCCACGGGGGAGGCCAGCATCCCGGCATGCAGGGCCCACTGCATGGTTTGCAGGCCCCAATAATTTTCAATGAAAATATGGATCTCTTGTTTAAAAAATCAGGAAGCGTTGCAAGATGGACACAGCAAGCCAGGTACGAGCCCAAGGGCAAGCCCTTCTGAGCACAGGTCATAGGCACCTGCCCCAGCCCCATGCCCTGAGGCTGGCCCTGACCCCAGTACACCATCAAAACAGCTATGAGGCCAAGGAGGGTCTGTCAGCACTCAGGCCCAGACCGAATCTGGGTTACACTCCTCTGGTCCCCACAGAGCACCACTCAGGCCCACGCAGGTGCACGGCCTGGCCCCCGGCCCTCCCCCTGCAGGCCTCATGGCAGGCAGCCTTCTCTGAGGGCCCTTTGTTTGCAGAAAGCCCAGCAGCGTTGGGAGGAATGTGCAGGGTGCTGGAGTAGTAATCTAAGCCCGGCACCCAGGCAGAGGGCGGGCGGGGAGGGGGCGCAGGCGGCCTGCCTCTTGGAGGGACTTCACAAGAATGTGCGCTGAAGGCCCTCAAGCCACAACAAAGGAGAAATTCTTCCTCTCTGCACTTCGTGCTAGGATGACTGGTATCAGGTTAATCGCCCCGCTTCGGGCCGTTTCCAAGGTAGAGGCTGTAACTGGCTTGGTGGTTCCCTCTCTCTGAGCAGGCTGCTCCAAGGCCAACTCCCCCTCCAGGAGAGAGATCTGGGTGCCCGCAGGCCCCGAGCCCGGCTGGTGCCCGGCAGGAGGGATTCTTGCCCAGGCCCTGCTGATGGCATGTCAGGAGCCAGGCTGACGAGTGTCGGAGCTGGCTTCCTCTGGATGCCCTGCCCAGGTTGTCCTGCCACCATAAAACTCAAATGAAACCTTGAACAAACAGATCAAAAAAATACCTCTGCTTTCCTGCAAGCATTAGAGCATGTCTTTCCAAGAGGGCTTGGCCTGCGACTCCTACACGCATGTAGTCCCAGTGGCGAGTTCTCAGCCGTGGGCATGGGCCTCTGCGGGGCGTGGGGCTCCTCCCAAGCCATGTGCCTCACCTTACCCTCCAGCCAGTGTCTCCTGTCCCCTGCTCAGCAGTTTCACAACAGGCCGCCACGCTGCACAGTGTCAGTTGCCTGCGCCCTCACCATCGTCCCTACTAAGCATCTCCTACGTCCCCTGATACTATGCAGTAAACCTATGGAAAACAGACACCCGTATAATCACGCCTCAGATTAAATAATATAGCAACAGTCCTCCACAGTTGCTTCAGAGATCGTTTGAAAAAAATTGTGGTTTCTGTGACTCCCCACCTCAAGCCCCCACCTTTTACCCTACTTTTTTCTTGAGAGCTCCTATCCACCATCTATCTCAACAGTTTATGTTTTTCTTTTTCTCATCAATAATAATACCAATTCTTTATTAGTTATGTGCTTGCAAATATCTTCTCCCTCTGTGTGGTTTGTCTTCTCAGTTGAGACATGGTGACTGTTGGAATAGATGAGTTGTAAACCCGAATGTCGTCAAGTTTGTCCATCTTCTCCTTTAGGGTTTGTGTTTCTTAGTGTTGCATCAAAAAATCTTTTCCAGGGAAATCTTTCTGCTCCACCTGCAGTCTAGCTCCCTCCTTCCCTCTACTTGCCAGGTGAACGCCATGGGAGCTGAGCTCAGAGCATGTTTCCCTCCCAGCTTCCTCCCTGATTGTAGTCTAAAGAATCTGCACTTGCATCTTTTACAATTAAGACCTATTTTGTAAGTACTTAAAAACCTTATCTCCCATGTATTTCTTAGTCCCTGCTGCAGCCCTGGCAGTGCAGCTAGAACCCAGCAGCCACTTCACACTCCTATAAATGCATGTTGAATGAATAAATTAAGGACAGACATAGGAAATGGCCTTCTACTAGAGTGAGTCTTCTGAGAGGCACTTTGAGGGCAAGATTCGTATCTGATCTACAGGAGGTGGTGACGTGTGTCTCCTCTGGGGGGCAGCCCGCCTCTTGTAACCTGCTATTAAAAGATTGCCCGCAGAGTGTTCTGTAGATCTTCTATTTACTGTAAATAATCAACCCAGGTAAGGAAAATCCCTCTGCATAGTTCTGCTAGTTGAATTCCACCCTAAACAAAACTAACAGAACACAGCTATTCCCGTCTTAAGTAGGAACAGCTAATGCCCCTAGAAATTAAGAAAAAAAAAAAGAATCTCCTCTCTGTCTTTACAGACTAATAAATGAAACCTGCTTCAGAAGACCACCCATGGTTCTAGAAAAAGTAGTTTTTGCTAGTAAATTTTGAAAATTCAAGTCTTCTAGAGAGGCTAAATTGAAAGCAGCCATAAATCACACCAATTCAGATGCCACTCGTGGTTTATGAAATGGCCCGAAGCTGGCCGGCTCCATCTCGGGAGCAGAAAACTTCCGACCCTCCTTTGGCTGAAATGTGACGAAGCTACTGCTACCGCGAACTGTCGCCTTGATTCGGCATATTTCAC
This sequence comes from Mirza zaza, assembly GCA_008750895.1. Lineage (NCBI taxonomy): Eukaryota > Metazoa > Chordata > Mammalia > Primates > Cheirogaleidae > Mirza > Mirza zaza. The sequence continues at coordinate 158,021 of VSMD01074546.1, forward strand.
GTCTATAATCACATACCAGGTTTTATTGAAACGTGTTTGATAATAAGATTTTGGAAATTTTCAGGCCCCTGTTTAGTTTCAGAATGACTGAATGATAAATTTAAGCTGTATTCACATACCTCATTGGGTGCCAAATTTGTTTTTAAGAAGTCAGACAGTACCTTCTCAGGTTAAAATGGGACGAATTCAGAATAAGTAGCCAATTGCATAGGTGTCTTAATAGTGGTTATAATGAAAATATAACCACATAAGATATAATGAAAATATAAAATGCTGTTGATATTACTGCAGAACACTCCAGACCTCCTGTGAGAACCTCATAAGCTTTGAGTTGTTTTTCACAGAGAGTTGATGGGTTTATGGTACACAGGAGCTCAACTGGCCTCCACGGACACCAGGAAAGTCCACGTGAACTGAGGGGCCGGGCCGTGGGCAGGGGTGGTGGTGGTGGCGGTGGGGGAAAGAAGTCACTGTGCTTCCCTCTGAGAATCCAGCGTCATTTAACAGCAGAGACCCACCCGCTGAGAAAGCATGGTGTCACTTAACGTTCAAAAAAGTTTTTTTCCTAGGGAGTTTAAAGTCCTCTCTCAAAATCTAATAATAGCCTTAAAAGCCTTACTGAGGGGAAGGAAAGACAGGAAGAGGTTGAGAAAGAAGAAAAAAGAAAATCATGGTGGCCGTTGTTGCTCTGTGGGAGTTCCTTCCTTCCCTGCTCCAGCCCTCTGCCCCAGGGGAGAACACCCCACCGACCTCCAAAAAGAATAAATACGAAACTACTTTTTCTTTAGTTTCTTCTCTCTTTGTGTCGTAAAATGAAGGGGAAAAAATGAAGAGCTCATGATAAAATCTTGACACCGAAGCATCTCAGGGCCCTGCGGGGGACCTTTCAGTAGCTTGACGTGCCTGAGAAGCATGACTAGGCCACTAGGACAGGTTCCAAATCACCCTCGGAAAGCCTGAGGGGCCCGAGAGGTTCTACCCCAAGGAGCAGAGCTTTGCACGACCCTCACATGCATGTGGACTTCTGGCAAGAACAAAAACATATCTGCATCTGCAAAGTGAGTCATTTTCTTACTGGACATGTAAATAAGAATACCAGGTAACAATTTTATTCACAAATAAAAAAAAAGGCATTACAAAACTATTTGTATAAGAAAATGATAATTTACAAATTTATAAATTCCAGTATGCAAAATAGTAATGATGACATCTAAATTGATTCAAGCTATCTTAAAGTAATGATGGATATTTTTCCTTTCCTTTTTTTTTTTAATAACAAAACTGACACTTTGTCTAAGGTAGAAAAATCTATGTTTAAAAAATATATTCCATATACACATTAGAAAACTCATGACTTTACTTGGTTGCTCTCGAAATCCTTGTCTCATTCTTGTCAATGAGCTTCTTCAGCGTGAAAAGCCACAGAGATTATTTTATGCCCACTGGGCCATGCATATTACCCACGCAGATTTCCTGACATCAGCACTCTGGCAGCTGAGTTTATTGAGTGTTGTTGGATATTCCAACAATGTGAAATGCAAATTGAATTTTTTTGCCTCAAATATTTACAAAGAATGTAAAATATAACATTGTTGTGTGTTTCTAGAGTAGGTGGCGGTAAAATGACTTCAGTCATGATACAAGTAACTCAGGATTTTTCGAATGCAGTATCAAATGAAATAAATTTTCAACCCTAAGCATTTCTCTACTGATCAAAAGTGATGTTTCAGGATTTGGAGCCAAAGTCTCATTCCCATCAATCTGGCTTTCTCCAGCAAGTGTTTGTCTTTGAAGTTAATCAGGGCTCTACATATGGAAAGTGTATTCAGGTTACACAAAGGAACACAACCCTGGCCTACTTTGATCATCCCTCTGTCATAACAGAAGTGATCAGATTGCAAACAATGGCACATATGTGAATTACAGTGAAGCCACTGGAGGAAACTCTACTTGTATTTTCATAGCTGTCTTGTGGCCAAATCCTAAATATTTTACATGAGTGTCCTAAAGGCAATTCTCATAAGACTTGGTGACTACCAAAGCTTAGGAACCATTGGTTTATGCTAAAAAAAAAAAAAAAAAGGAAAAGAAAAAAGAAAAAGTCATTCACTTACTGGGCACTAGGCAGACATGAAGGACTGTGGGTTGCCACCAGACACGCTAATTCCCTATTTCAGGTAAGGGAACCAAGGTCATGAGAAGTGCCAGGCACAGGCAAGCTAGTATCTACAGACTGGAACTTAAAACCATGAATAGAGAAAAGGCCACAAGGAAGAGGCTCGTCTAAGTATTCTAATGTCTTGCAAAGAGAGAAAACCATAGGGTTGTGAGAAAATAAAAATATCCTAGGAAATATCAGTTAATTTCAGTATTCAGTTTAAATGTTAGGTAAATGGCATTAATTTGGGCAGGGCAATTCCAGAACAAAATATCTTAGGGCACTCTAACATACTGATGTTCAAAAGTCTATTTCTTTTTTAAGCATTAATATAAAGGTGACAGAGCTAACGGTAAGCAGTTAAAAGACAAGGCTCAGATCTGATCATGTAGGTTCAAGCAGGAGAAAAAAAAAAATCCTGCTCAATTAAGTCCTCCCCATGGCATGAAGATTAAGAGCAAATGAGCCATTGCCTCCTTCATGACTGAACTGGGTTAATTTCTTAGCCCTAGAGAACATTCTAGTGCGTAAATTACCAAGGTGGTAAGTGACGAGCACCTTAACAGAAGAAGCACCATTCTCCTAAATCCAACATTATTGGCTAAAAGATAGGAGATCGTGTGCTATCTAATCTTACAAGATTGGAGGGAACATATCAGATATCATGGTGGTTTGACCGTGGCAGTTACAGGCTGTTCACCTCACCCCACCTCCCCAAATTGTGCGTTTTTCTCCTGGTTCTAACATGTAGCGTATTCTCACTGAAGGCTACTTCATTAGTGGGGATCTGATATGCTGTGATTTCTAAAGCCTTTAGCATAAGATGCAACGCAAATAAAAGATCATTGTGTTCATAAATACCCCTTTTCTATAAAAGAAATCCTGGCTCTTCTGAGCTCAGGTACAGGGACAGTTTGTAACAAATGTTTCTATATTAACTAGCTTTCACATAAACATGCTAACCTTTGCACATACAAGTCTCTATGGTATGTGCATCGAGTGGTTTTTAACTCAGGGCGACGGGCCTCCCTTTCCTGACAAGGTTTCCTAAGCCGGGCTTGTCTCGCTGCCAGCACCACAGGTGTTCATGAGACAGAGGCTGAGGGCAGAAGAGGTGTTTCTGGAAAGGAGCTGCTCTCCTCCGATTCCTCCCTTAGGTCAGTTAACTTCATCTAACAAACCCAAGGTTTGGGCAGGCAGTGTGAAGTCAATTCTAACCACCTAAGCTAATCAGTTTAGATGATGAAAAAGTGACCTTCTCAAATAGAAACACTCACTTTCAAACCCATTCCACATAAAAACCAAGGTCATGAATCTGACATTTCATAGGCTATATGAAACTTTTCTGGAAGGAAAATGAAAGTTTATACTCTGGGTCTTCAGTCTCACAAAACCACATTCACCACGAAAATAAGCACGAATGCATTTCTGTTTCTTGTTACAGGTCCGCAATCTAGTAGGCTGCAAATTCAACCCCTCGGTCTTTGAAGTCACTCTTGTAGCAGAGAAGGTTCTAGTATACAAAAGACACAAAGTGTCATGAGTCTGCCTGGAGTCTTCTTATTATTCACCAAGGTTTCAGCTTACAGCTGGCCTGGCACAGAAGCAACTGGCTGAAAGGCTTAAAATGCCATCAGTTTGGTTCAGATTTATTTTTTCCCCCGGAAGCTGTGCTCGGTGCAGATTGTGCTTAGTCTATAAGCTAATGGACGAGTTTCCTTTGGGCTCCAGACACACTCTTCTGCGGAAAGAAGCAAGTCCTTTAAGATTCCTAAAACAGAAACAGAAAACAAGCTGTAAAAACAATACCTCACAAATTAAACCTGCTAAATTGTAATTGTAAAAATTATGGTGCATAACTTTTACTAATAGTATACATGAATTTAATAACATACTGACAAGAAATTCATTCAACAGCACTCAAACACCCATGTACCCATGTACTGTGAGAGTTAACAACTCACAGTCACCCAATATTTGCAAAGATGCAAATGTAACCCGTAGCAATCACAATGAATTAACCATTCTTTTGCTGATTTTCAACCTCATCCAAACATTTAAAGCTTGTTTCTTCTGTGTGTGCTCCTTTAATACATTTTAAGGCAAAGATTTTAGGATTCTTCATCCCTTTTTCCAAAGAACAAAGATAATTAATGGTTAGTGCCATTCTTTATCTGCCAGTTTGGTCTTTGAATGTGAAACTTCCATTAAACTATTAACATTTAGAAATAGCTGGGAATGAGATTTCTCTTACAGTGCTCTCCCTGGAATAGTCACGGTCTTCATGGGGCAAATGTTCTCAGCACAGTGGAGCTTCAGACTTGCCCTTATCACAGAGGGCCTGGATCTCAGGGAGGGAGGGGGCATCGGACAACTGAACATTACTGGAAGTGAGTAAAACCTTAATTTCATGCATTCACCTTCACTAACTTACCACAAATTTGGCACTGGTGACATATACGATACGTTTACACAAAAAACAAAAAAAAAAATGTTTCTAGGTCTAAGGAAATTACCTAGAAATAAAAGCTTCTGAAATACTTTCAATAATAGGATACAGTTTTATCAAACATGTTGATCAACTGACGTGATAATAATGACCATCTTAACCTTCCTGTGAGAGGCAAATTATGCCATTTTGTCAACAAGGAAAAAGTAGAGATTTCAATAGATTGAGAAACTAGAACCCAGGTCCTCTAGTATCTCTTCTAACCTTCTTTCTTTGTTCATGGCAAAATTTAAAATGTTGCTTAGAAAACCGCCTCAAGAAAAGCTTTTCCTGTCAGTAGACAGGCTGGCTTCATTCTCCCAAATACCTCAGTTCTGTTTCCTTCTAGGGAGATATGTATATGAAGAATCTGATTAAAATTGATTCACACAGACTAAAGGAGGCTCTGACACCTATTTGCTTTATCCTGAACCGTTAACAGTCATCATCAGATTCTGGGTGGTCTTAAACCACCACCCACAAGGAAACAAGTGTGTGAAAATACAGTTTTTGGAAACAAATGCATCATGCATTGAAATCACAGTCTCACACCAAGTAAAGACGAAGGTGCTGTTGTGGTTCTAGCTGCTCCTTATACATCTCCCAAGTGGACACACAGCGCTTTCCTGAACTATGAATGAGCCCACGTCCCGGAGCCAAGCTAACTGAACATGAACTCGTGAAATGGTTAATGATCATAATAGTGAGCTGCTGAAATCAAATTCTTTATGAGAATTAAATGTGTTCCCTACCTTGGAAAATTAGCCTGTTGGGGGAAATGTGAATTGCTTTTTAGAAATTAATAGATTGGAAAACAAAACAGAACAAAACTAGTTGAGTGAAACACTTGGCTGACCCTGGAAATGAAGAAGAGGACCCAGCCCCTAGAGGTCTGCAGTTGCCGCTGTCTCCTGTTTTCTTTTGAATTCACTACCTCTCACAGACCAGTAAGTAAACACAACTAAAGGGAAAGTGGTTTTCAGGATCTGGAAAAGATTATCCCTTAAAATGGGCTCAATATTATTTATTGTTTTTAATTGTAGGGTAAAAATTGAAATGGGTTACACTTTAATAATTCTTTTTCTGAATTCAGAATGTTATACTTAGATTTATTTAAATTATCTAATAATTGTAACACTCTCGAAAAGCTAATAAAAACCTTTCATTAATGAATTACACTGTGCAACTTGAATGTAACATTTTCTCATCAGATTCATTTTAGATGTAATTACAACTTTCTTTTCATAATGACTTGAGTTGAAAGTGTCTTTACATAGATGACAATTACCTTGACTGTCTTTGAAAAGGAATGAATATGTCATTGTATGCCAATCTTATTTATATCACAGACTTGGGACAAATTACAAAATTAAGGTGAGTGGTAATTCTATTTATTGACAAGACTCTGAAAAACTGTCGTTAGTCAGCTGGTGACACAGTTACTCGTGTATTCAGTAACTTTCCTCTAACTTACCCCTAACAATAGATGGGGAGGTACAGGTACAGCACCTGTACCTGAGTAACTTTCCCCTAACAACAGATGTGCAGCACCTGTACCTGAGTAACTTTCCCCTAACAATAGATGTACAGCGCCTGTACCTGAGTAACTTTCCCTGACAATAGATGTGCAGCACCTGTACCCAAGTAACTTTCCCCTAACAATAGATGTGCAGCACCTGTACCTGAGTAACTTCCCCCTAACAACAGATGTGCAGCACCTATCCGATAGGTATGGGTAAAAGTAACCCAACTAGAGTAGCCGGCAGGGCATCTGATTCCTCCCTTGCTGAAGGGGTGGGAGTCACTCCCCACCCCATTTTCTGCACACTCTCCCCTCAAGCGGGTGCTCTGCTGGTGTGTAGGACTTGTCACCTGGCCCCGGCTGCAGGGCATTCTCAGTCCCTGGGTTTTGTGGGGCACAGTTCATTCCTGAGACTCACACTCAACCAGACTAAGTCTTTTCTTATTTACTATCATAAAAATTTAAGAACAAGATCAGTAAACAGTCTTTCCTGGCTCCAAGCGGAGCTCAGAGTTTAAACTGCCTAATTTGTTTGTTTTTCCTCCCTGTACTTCTCTCTCCTACACTTTCGCCATTTTGAGAACAAAACCAACATTTCCCCCCCACCAAAAGCTAACAAATGTTTTCTCTGTAGAATCCTCTATAAATTCTCTAGAGAATTTTTTTGCAGTTAGAAAAACAAGTATTGCAGACTTAGATCGACATGTAACCTACGTACTGATCTTGAAAGGAACACATCTGCATTTACCCTTTGACTTTAGATGAAGTTTCTGGTAGAATTAGGCAAGGATGCAGGCTCTCACGGCAGCCCCGCTCAGGAGCAGGTGCAGAGCTGTCCCTCATCACCCAAGGCCCCGATGGGGCAGGCGGGGACAAGAAGTGAGAACCACCCTGTCTATGAAGGGGGCGGGAGCCCATCTGTAGCTGTGACTCCCCACTTTTATACTCAAGGCTGGCACCATTTTCCCAGAAGAACTTTATACTAACAACACGTGCACTTCCATTTAAGGAAATGTTTACGAACATTAACTCACATTCAAAAGGCCTGTGCTCACCTGGAGGAGCAGGGAGACGGTGCTCACTCGTCCCTGAAGCCTCGTGGCCTCCAGCTAGGCGGCACTCCAAAAAGCCCCCTCTCTGCAGCTGCCGCCTCCCCGCAACCTGATTTTAAACTCCTCTACCTGGGAGGGCCTCCTGGCGCGTTTGCTCTCAGATCACAACCACCCATCAATTTCCAACCAAATTAACCAATTAGTCAAGGCAAGGTGATCCAAAAACCAGCAGTAAGTGAGGAGGGAGGGGAAGGAGTAGCTTTAGGAGACCTACATTCGAATCGCTTTGGCATTGAATGGACTGGACACGAGGCTATCACAGGAAAAAAATGAAGCTCAGGCCTTGCTGAGAAGCTCCCATAACTAACCCTAACCCTAACCCTAGCCCTAACCCCAACTCCTTCCTCTCCACCTTGGAAGAGGCAGAGGCGATGTGCTAAGTAGCTGGGTTTACAAAGAAGAATAAAAGAATGCAGCACCTCATTACGGTCTTATAGATTAGCTGCTTAAAAAAAAAGACTCTTGACGTTTATTTTAAAACATATTCTACAACATAAAAGAAATTATGGAAGATGGAAAATCTCATCAGGTTCCTCGAAATTTTATGGTAGGAAGAAAGCTCCGGTAAGTCAACGTCGACGCTGAAATCTGTCACTGCCTTACCTGCAGAGCCGTGTGCGCGGGCAGGTTAATGACAGCGCCGCTCTCCTGGTCCGGCGGGCTTCTAGTGGTCGGTGCGTCCTGAGTCAGGGCTGGTCCTGCCGGCGTGGGGTTATATCTAGACAAATCAGTAGTTTCTGTAGAGTTTTCGGAATGAGCTTGCATCGGAACGGCTCCGCCAACCAAATCCTGACTGCTGTTTGAATCCAAAGATGTTGAGCTTTCGTTTCCTGGATTGAGGGAATGAGCGTCTTCTCCAGTGAGTTCGGGATGAGAGCCACAAAAAGAGATGTTGTCGCTGCCACCAATGGGGCTCTGCATCAGAGGCCAGGCATCCGAGAACTCGCCGCAGACGGACCTCGAGAGGGACCCGAAGAAAGCGGGCATCGCCTCCCCGGCCGGGCCTGCGCTCCTGCACGTGACCCAAAGGGGTGGGAGTTAGTTCTGCGGGAGAAAAGACACTTCCACAAAGCGGTGCATCGCACTGTCATTTTAAGTCTTCTAGATGAAATAGCAATTTGCTAAGTTAGAATTCTACTGCTTCCTGGTGTGATAAACTCGCCTCGATACAATAAGCCTAATCACTCCACTTACTTTAAAATTGAATTTTTACACCTACTTCTAATTAATATAGTTATACTTAATCCAATGTCTCAAATGTTTCCTGAGTCTTTTTTTTTTTTTTTTTTTTTGAGACAGAGTCTTACTCTGTTGCCTGGGCTAGAGTGCCGTGGCGTCAGCCTAGCTCACAGCAACCTCAAACTCCTGGGCTCAAGCGATCCTCCTGCCTCAGCTTCCCGAGTAGCTGGGACCACAGGCATGCACCACCATGCCTGGCTAATTTTTTCTATATATTTTTATTTGGCCAATTAATTTCTTTTCTATTTTTAGTAGAGACGGGGATCTCACTCTTGCTCAGGCTGGTTTCGAACTCCTGACCTTGAGCGATCCACCCGCCACCCGGCCCGGCCCGTTTCCTGAGTCTTAACTGAGCGTCCTTGATTGCTGTTCTAAAATCCTAAAATATTGTGTCATGAGTACATGGCATGTTAAAAAATGACTTAAGGTAACAGAGGTCACAAATCACAAATGTAAGACAAAAGTAAAATTAATGGACAGTAAAGTATAAAGAATGTTGAACTGAATATTAGCCACCTTGAGAGACCTGCTCAAGTCTCACTGAAAAGGTTGCCCCCTCCAATATTCGGAAATGTCATTAATAATACTTAAAAAGAGATGGTCCCATGGTTTCACATGACAATTAGTAAATCGGCAGCATGCGTATTTGCACGAGGGGCTATAACGTTGATTGAAAGGACCTGGTTACCTCTCCTGAAGCGCAGCGGCAGAACGCATCCCGTGGCCCAGAGCCGCCCGCCCGGCGCCACAAGCCTCCTCACAGCACAAGGACGGGATCAGGTGCACAGGCCCTGGGGAGCCAGCAGAGTGTGAGCACGGTGCCTTTCTCTGGAACTTTCTCTCTGATCCCAGCTCAACGCGGTTCTGCTTGGAAATTTAGCTACTCTCCTTTGGGTGATGTTTTTTGGGGGAAAGGGGTATGAGGTTCTCTGTTTTTCTTATTTAAAAAGAGTGGTGAACCACTTATATGAGATACCTAGAATAGACAAGCTCGTACACACGTGTAGAATGGGCGTTGCCAGAAACTGGCAGGGAAGAGGATGGGGAGCTGTTGAATGGGTACAGAGTTTCAGTTTGGGAAGACGAAAAGAATCCCAGAGATGGATGGTGGTGATGGTTGCATAGCAACGAGATCGTACTTAATGCCACTAAACCATCCCCTTAAAAATGGTTAAGGTAAATACATATAAGATGGGAAGATGGTAAATACATATAACATTATGTTGTATGTATTGTACCACAATAAAAAAGTGACAGAAAGTAATAAAGCAGTCTGTGAGAGGGCATACAAAGGAGACCTGCGCACTGCCGATGACAGGAGGAAGAGGACAACTGTCCTGCTGAACGTCCAGCAACACAGACAAGAACATAAAAAGTCTGAATCCTTTAACTCGATACACAGACATCCATTTCCTTTTATCGCTAGGAATGTAACTTGAGGAATCAGTAGACATGTGCATAAGCTTTACAAACCGTTACGTCCACTGAAGTCATATATGTTTTTGCTTACGAAGAGAAGACAAGCTTAGAAAGCTCAAGAAAGAAATAATATAAAGACAGAGATTAGATTAAGAAATTTAAAAATAAAGCTTTCTCAATCTTATAAGCTGGAAATAAACCCTGTCAACATTTTGGTGAATAGCCTTCTAGACTTCTAACTCTAAGAAGTCTAGAAGAAGAAGTCTTCTAGACTTCTTCTTCTGCATATATGCATACATATAATTCTGATTTTTTAGAACCGTAAGCATATAAAAACACACAGACACAAAGATACGCATATATACCAAGATGAAAAGACTTGAGGAAAGAATATATTTACATATATTTATATAAGTTTGTGCATCCAAACTTTCCATGAGGAATTTCTCTTTATTTTTTAGGGGAAAAAATCCATTGTGAAACTAGTATCTCCCCTTTTAAAAACGAATGTCAAATACTGAGCTGCGATTGCAAACCATGCTAAGCAGGATGGACACCTGGCACCCTGCATCACAGTCCTCCCGGAGCAAGGCCCTTGGCTTGGGTGCTCTGCGCATACGCTGCCCTGACCGGTGAGCTCTCCTAGATCCACCACTGCTTACAGACCTGTCACGCTCACTATGAAATATTTTAGAATTATTTAAAAGCAAAAGGCACTGTAGAAATAACTGACTCTAGGGAAAGTACAAGGTGAGCCTGGAACTTCTTTGGATGCCAGAAAGTAAGAAAGGGCTAGAAGAATAATGAGGATGTGTCATAATGACACATGAGCTGCCAGCCTCAAGGGGCGTCCTCTGGCCAAATCTGGGGGCATCTGAACATCAAAATAATCTGCAGAGGAGGTGAGGTCATAAGGTGAGGACAAGGGGATGTGTCAGTGTAGAAACCTGCAATGAGGACTATAAATTTGTGGCAGAGAAAGTTGGTATTACCTTTAGCTTGTTATTTGCTCAAGTTAGAGACACGTTTCCCTTTGAATTTCTTTCCTATACTTTCATTTCTGTCAATAATCCAAGAGGCCATTATGGTTTGTGGAGAACCTTGTCATGGACCTCTTACCTCCCTTTTCTCTAATTTAAAAAACCAAACCATTAAAACAGATACATTAACCTTCAGTTTGAATTGACCAGATGACAAAGGATACAGACCCCTACACTGCAGGCGGCTGGAATGATTTTAAATGGACTGATTGAAAACAAGAAAGGCAAACCTGCCCAAAAAGTTGCTGAGAAGTTCTAGAATTTTAACAAGATGCTTATCTTCTTTGTAATACTTGAGAGACTCAAATACACTCACACAACAGGGGATGGTGGAGAATAATTTAACAATATTAGTTTTAACCAGAAAACCAAGCACAGAGACCTCACTGTGAGCTAGCTGAGTGAAACATGGACCATTCTTTGCACCGCAATTTCTGCAAGCCTCGGTTCTCCTACCGGGCCCTGCACGGCCGCACTCACCGCAGGTCTGGGCCGCGTCGCGGCGGCACTGGCAGCAGGCTCTGTGGGCGTATTCATTGAGCTGAGGTCTGTCGAAACATGACAGTTCAGAACCGTTGTACTGAATGTCCTGGGATCTCAGAGACCCTAAACGAGGGACGAGAATTCCGTCAGTGAACACAGGTTCCTCTGGAAGGGAGCCCCGTTAACGCCATCATGCAGATCGGTACCATTCTAGCATTTGTATTTGTAAAGAAAAAGCCTGCTATGGTTGCAAAAGTTGATTATTTCTTCTTACGTGGGGAGGCATAAAGATGAAATAATTTGTTAAGAAAGTTCAAGATGCTTGATAACTAGAATCTATATAGAACTCAGGAAAATCAGCAAGAAAATAACCAAATAGCCATGTTAAAAAGTGGGCAAAGGACGTGAACAGAAACTTTTCAAAAGAAGACAGACTAATGGCCAACAAACATATGAAAAAATGCTCAACATCTCTAAACATCAGGGAAATGCAAATCAAAACCATAATCAGATATCCTTAACTCCAGTGAGAATGGCTTTTATCAATAAGTTTTATCAAAAGTTTATCAAAAACAATAAATGTTGGCATGGATATACGGAGATAGGAACACTCCTACACTGCTGGTGGGACTGCAAACTAGTACAACCTCTGTGGAAAGAAATACGGAGTACCTCAAAGAGCTACAAGTAGAACTACCATTTGATCCAGCAATCCTATTACTGGTCATCTACTACCCAAAGGAAAAAAAGACATCTATAAAAAAGACATACACATTGGAATGTTTATAGCAGCACAATTCACAGTTGCGAAGATGTGGAAATAACCCAAGTGCCCATCGATACATGAGTGGATTAATAAAATGTGGTATATGTATGCCATGGAGTTCTTCTACTCAGCCACAAAAAACAATAGTGATCTAGCACCTCTTGTACTATCCTGGATAGAGCTGGAGCACATTCTACTAAGGAAGTGTCACAAAAATGGAAAAACAAGCACCACATGTACTCAACATCATATTGGTATTAACTGATCAACAGTTATGTGCACATTTAGTAGTAACATTCATATGATGTCAGGCAGGTGGGAGGGGGAAGGAGGGGATGTGTGTATTCATGCCTGATGGGTGCAGTGCGCGCTGTCTGAGGGATGGACACGCTTGAAGCTCTGACTAGGGTGGGGCAAAGGCAATATATGTAACCTAAACATTTGCACCCCAGTAATATGCTGAGATTAAAAAAAAAGAAGGAAAAAAAAAAGTAAGTTCAACACGTAGGGTACTTATGTTGCCAGAACTGGGAACAATTTTTATGTTTGCCTTGTGGCATGGGGACACCACAGCTTTGTCAATCTCCCTTATAAAGTCCTGCCACCCGGTGAGGTCAACAGCTGACGCTTAAACAACACGGTTTGAACTGTGTGGTCCGCTTACACTTGGACTTTCTTCTGCCTCCCTGCAAAAGGCAGACTAACCCCTCCCCTTCTTCCTCCTCCTTCTCCTCGGCCTTCTCAACATGAAGATGATGAGGAGGAAGACCTTTAAGATGATCCACTTCCACTCAATGAATAGTGAATATATTTTCTCTTCTTGGTGATTTTCCTAATAACATCTTCTTCTCCTCTCCAGCTTACTTTATTGTGAGAATACAAGTATATAATGCATACGACATACAGAATATGTGTCAATTGATTGCTTATGTTATTGGTAAGGCTTCCAGTCAAGAGCAGGCTATCAGCGGTTAAGTTTTTGAGGAGTCAAAGTTATATGCGGACATTCGGCCGTGTCCCCAGGCCCCAAGTTGTTCAAGGGTCAGCTGTACCTTCATGTGCTCAAACATGTCCTCAAACAGCTCGTGGATGTTTGCTCTAGCCAAGCCTCTTGCTGAACACATGCCCCATAATGGTAACACATGCGTGCCACCCAGATGCTAAGAAATATTTTCATGTAACGAGCCCCAAACTTACAGCTGGGCTTTTTCTCCATGAACTGCCTCTTGCAGTAGATGACGCAGAGAATGAGCAGGGCCAGCAGGACGGTGGCCAGGGCGCTGCAGATGACGGCAGCCAGGGCTGTGTCCCGTGGGCTGGAGGCTGTGGACGCAATCTTCACAAGGTTGACCTTGCTGGCACCTGAAACCACAGGGACAGGATCAGCGTGCTCCGAACAGCTCAAGGGCACACCGCGTGCACCCTGGAGCCGGCAGGCACCGTCATTGACAGGAATGAAACCCAAGGAAGCCAGAGCGGTGTGTTCTAGATTGGATCGAGCAATCTAGAGGATGCCTTTAATGCTACGTCTCCACTCTATACCCCAAAGATGTCCCTCTCTTCTCCCCACAGCACCGTGGACACACGGCCCTCAACGCATTGAGAAATCTGCCTTTTGGGCAGAATTCTTTGTTGAGAGTTGAGAGTCTGTCATCTTTGCCCCTGTTTCCCCGGCACTTGGCACAGTGTTTGGCAGACAGTAGAGGGTTAACACTTCCTATTTAATTGGAATTAGACTAGCTCCATTTTTAAGCAGACTGACCTCAAGCATGCTTTTTGGGTAACTTTAGGGGAAAACAAGGATTTGGATCATTTACAACCTTCCAGTAGACCCCCAGTGTTTGAGACTGTAAATATTTTTGAATGCCTTAGCTATTAAATTACTGGGAAACATCTAAGTTTTGGAGAAAAGGCTAACATTGTTGTTATGCTATGTAGAGGTGGGCATAGATATGTGCTAAGAAAGTCAAGAAATAGCTGCTATTTTCAAGGGCAGTATTGCTTTGTTGGTTCAGGGCTGATGCTGAACCCCTCGGCCCGGGTCCTCTGTGCATTCGCAGGTAATAACAGTGCCTTCTCCTCTGGCTGCGGAGAGGATGGAATGAGTTATCAGGTAAAGCATGTAGGACAGGCCATGCACCTAGCGCTGTGGGATCGTTAGCTATTGCAATGATGATTTTACAATCAGCATTTTAATTATCCTTAGGGTACCTGGAGGAACAAATGCATTCAAATCAGAAATCTATAACCAGTGGAGTCACAGCATATCCTATTTAACTAACCCTAAATGAATCTGAGAGAGACTTGAACTTGAGAGGGGCAGGGAATCTAACTAGAGGGGCACTTGTGCCTTCTCTTCCCTGAGCAGATGCTCCAGTGAGCTCGGGTGGCCTCACTGGGCCGCCCCGCCGTGGGCGCGGGGCCCTCAGCTCCCTGGAGCCTCTCAGCACGGGGGGGCCCCCTGCTACCGGGGGTAACTCCGGGCAGAAGTATAATGTGCGTCTCATGTGTCGTTTTAAATTGTCTAGAAACCAAATTTTGAAAGTAAAAAGAAACAGGTAAAATGAACTCTTCATCTGTTTTAGTTAGCCAATATATCTTAACATATTGCATTTCAACATATGCCCAATATAAAAATTATTAATTTTTTTTTGCATTCTCTATTTTCTGGTAATAAGATTTCAAGATCCAGTGCGATTTAAGATCCAGTGCTATTTTACAACGATGGCCCTTCTCAATTCGGACTGGCCGCGGTTCAGATGCTCAGCAGCCACATGAGGCTGACGGCTGCTGTGCCGGACCTCACGGCTCAGGAGGGCAAAGGTTTGTCATCTACGTTGGCGCAACATGGTGCCTGAGCGCCAGGCAACTTGTCGTCTGGCACCTACAACTCCCCAGTCCCAACAAGAGTGATCTCCACTGTGTAACACTGATGGTAGAACCAGAGGAAAACATCTGGGTTAGTTATTATTGAATCATAGAAATAGGATAACAAGAACTATCACTTTGGAGTACAAGCTTGGGTATTTCTAGTCTCAACAATTCTGGGCCCAAAAGACAAAAGTTTCTTATTGTCACCCGGAAAGGCACAGAAGCTGTATGCTTGGGCTTAGATAAATAGAGCTCACAACCAACCCAAGGATACCTTTTGAAGGATATTTATTTGTAAACATGTTTAACATTAATAAAATATGTCTTATCTCATAGCTATGTAGAAATGCTTATAATAATCAAATAGCACATACTAAATATTCATCAGGCAGCAAGTTAAAAAAAAAAAAAACTACATCTCTGACCTGACAGAGGTTAAATCTGAATCTGAACCAGCCTGTATCAGCGGGCAGGGTCCCAGAAGGATGTATGAACACAGCACAGCTGTGCAAACACTGACAAACGTACAGCTGAACAGGAGTTTGCATCCCACGCAGGCTGAAACAGCAGGCCACGCCTAAGGGGAAGCGACGTGGAAATGTGGGCATTATCTATTTGGACCAAACTGTGACGTTGTGGGAAAATGTCATTGTGTCATCTCATTTACATGTGTGAGGAAGGTAGTTCCCTTCAGAGTGAGAACAATTCCCTTTGCTTAAATTTTCAGTCAAATAACCCAGCCCTACACACTATGAGTCTTTAGCAGCAGCTGCCATCAAACTGAGGCATAATACGTGAATTGAGCGGAAGACTTAGGAGTTCCTAATAGCTGTAAGTATTAAGTTAAGATCATCAGTGGAGACAGCACTGGACATTCAGAAAAACTCTAGTAAGAATAGGGATTTCAGGTTGAAGTTGTATCATGATTAGAGTCCTTTAAGTTCTTACTGTTTAAAATCCTTCTAAAATGTATGAGTCAACTTATTTGCCTTAATATAAAAGGAATGGTGTCTAACTTATAAATAGGTTAAAATGTCCCCAAAGTGGGGATCTTATTTTTAACGTGGTAGCTTGCAATTCAAGATTTATCTTCTCCAAACCAAACATGAAAGTCTTGTCAATACGTATCTTTCCAAGGTAGGGCACTGATACCGTAATTTCAGTGACAGCTGGTTGCCATAATAACATTAGTTTTAAAGGGAAGCACATTCAATATGCTTCTTCTCTACACATTTTCCTAGGCAGTGGCATCTAAAGATGCACAAGAAAAATATGCAAGTTTTACTGCTCAATTTCTGGCACCCACATGAGAAAGGGCATCTTGTTAACTCAGACACCCTCAGAGAACCCTCATGGGAAGCAGGACTCTGAACTTCAATCACATTCCTGATTCTTGTTCGTAGGTACAAGTTTATTACAACGCGAACAGCAGACAATCTTTTCTAAATCGGAAACGGGTTCATCATTTTTTAGCTTTAATTGTCATAAAACAATGTAAAAGTAAACATGGGAGCCATGGAAGCTTGGGCTGAATATAATTTAATTTTAGAACAGTGCAGAAACTCATTCACATAAGTTCCTGTGAAAAGCCTATTTTCTTATTGTTCTCTTTGATCTGAGCAGTTAAAAAGGGGGGGGACTGTGAGGGGGTTGTACCAGCTATATGAAGTGGCCTCCACTCTATTACATTTTGGTTACTAGAGATGTTGCTGAGAATTCCTCAAAAAAGGACTTATCTACTTCAAAATAAAAAGTATTGTTTTGCTGACCTGTGGCAATGATACTGAGATTAAAGATTCTTTCTACCCACGTGCCTTGACTGAATTCCTGGTCCATACTTCACTAAGCATATTGAATGCCTGCAACGAATTTCCCCCATCCCTTATTAGGATTCCAAAAGTACTTCTGAAGAATTAAGAATAGGAATGTCCACATTCTTTGGAAAGTTTTTAACTTTTCCGGAATACAAAGGCACTTCTTACCTTAACCAATTAAGTTATTAAATTCCACCATAATGTTAGTACTACCCTTTGGCAATTTACTTCAGAGTGAAGACTGTTTTCGTAGCTTAAATTTTACATTACATGCATTATACAGGTTCGGTTTTAAATTATACATCTCCTTAGGAGTTCAACTCAACTGGACAATTATGTTCTGTGTGTCTATTATGAGTAAGATATCCTACAAGGCATTACATAATTTGTAGGAAAATATCAATAGAAGAAGAAAAGAAAACAGAGGTCACTAGCAAAGTCTGGCAAGCGTTTTTTAAGTGCAATCTGACTGTCTTTGGAGTAGACTGAGGTGCAGGAAATCCACCTCTTCTCCCAACATCTCACCCGTTAAAGAGCTTTAAACGTAGCTGAGAGTCGTGAGACACCGAGACGGGAGAGATCTGTCTCACTGCACAGAGAGAAGCTCACCTGCTCAGATGCTGCAGATGAGCAACCCATCTGCAGGCCGCACCCGTGTCTAACACGTGAACACTTGCTTCTGCAGACACGTGTGCACTTTCCTACGCCTGCATCTTGCTAACACATCTTCAGTGATGTGACCCTCCTAACCGGGTGACGGGGTGAAAGTTCAACTAAGACTTTGAGCCACCCACTCAAGGTGACACAGCAAAGCGGAGACGACTCGGGAAGTGGAACCAGGCCTTCGGATCCTGCCCGGTAGACCGCACTGCTCCATGGCTGTGTGCAACTTCCGAGAGAGTGAAACGCCCTGCCAGGTAACGAGGAGGAAAATGCAGCTCGTGTCTGTTTATATACAGGGCACGCTCGCTTCTGCATGAACAGCCAGGCCACAGCCCATCACAGGACTTTCCAGACAGCACGCCACTCAGAGTGTGTGTGACAGCTGGTTCCAAAGGAGCCAATCTGCCCTAAGAGAAATGTTTGGGGCCCCGTGGCCGGACTCTGGACCCTGGTGTCTGCATAAGGAGCCACTCTGAGCGGGCATGGTGGCAGCAATGCCCGGGTGTCACTGAGACAGAGAGGAGAGGACATTCTGTGGAGGTGACTGCGGATTAGAGAGAGAAATGGA
The DNA here is from genome assembly GCA_008750895.1 of Mirza zaza. NCBI lineage: Eukaryota > Metazoa > Chordata > Mammalia > Primates > Cheirogaleidae > Mirza > Mirza zaza. The sequence goes on from VSMD01074546.1 coordinate 176,164, forward strand.
AAAGAGCATGCAAGGACTCTCACGTCTGGACTCGGCAGAGCTATGGTTCTGCTTTCTATTGATGTCTACTTGTTTAACCTCTCCAACTTCCTAGTACGTGATGTTTAAAAACCTGCTAAACAAAAGATCCTTCTTCCCAGAGAATATTCCTAACAAAGGGCCCTGTTCAGGCAGGGCTGGCTTGGGAGGAAGGGAACCGGTTTGGGTTTTACAGATGAAGAAGTCTATACGTATCTATAAATATTTTTTCATGTCAAACAACCATTAGGTGGTTGGAGCTAGATCAGAATCCAGGTTTGTCTGATCCTAAAACTTACGTTCTTTTTTTTTTTTTAAAAGTATATGCTATGTTCTTTCCAACCATTTGGAGTAAAAAAATATATATACTATAGTGTGAAGGATTATCAGTTCAAATTTTGAATAGAACAGTCAATTTTAGTTATTTAGCTAACATATGCAATATGGCTTGGCCTAATTTAAAACACAAGTATGGCTTTAAAAATTCAACCTGTTTTATCCCCATGATTAAAAAGGCTACTGTATTTTATTACAGTGAAAAACAACATATGACTTTTAAACTTTATTTTTTAAATGTTATCTTTAAGGTCTATATGGTATAATTAGATGAATATTAGATAAATATAGTAGGGAAGAGCAAATTGTAAACGAGCCAATTTTGCTTTCTATCGGGGCTTCCATTTTTAAGATTTGACTGATGCTTTGTGTTTTCATCAGAGAAATTAGCCCATGAAAATAATACATCTGGTTTCCTGCTGAATAATATTGCTGTGGCAATTCCAACACAATTGGAAATGCAAGAATTTTTACTTGTTGATGACTGTGTTTTGACATATGCAATTCAATTAGCAATCAGTATATAAGCCTACAATTTAGATATTTTGAACTATTTTTCACTAAAATATTTTATCTTTGATTTTGTATTTGTTTCAAATAAACTACAATTCAACCCATCACTTTCTGTGCTCTTCCACCACTTCTACCAAAAACAAAAAGCCCAAATTGAATAAAGCCTTAACAAAATTAAAACCCGATGATGAATCTATTTCCAGTCATGTTCTTTAATAACACAAAATTATTAACAAAGAGCTCTTTGCAATCTTGACTAAGGCAAGGATATAGCTCTGGAGTGTAAGCTTTATCTTGTTAATCTAAACTGGTTAAACAAAAATATCTATGGTAACACTCAACATATGAATTCCAGATGTGCCACAAAGGAGTCTGCCAACAAACAAAATAGTTGGATTTTTTTTATCCACTTTATACCAAGCACTCTGACACTGGATAAATGTAAAAAAGTAAGTCTTCATCATTTATGGGTTTTTTTAAAATATTTATATATTTTTTGAGACAGAGTCTTGCTCTGTCACCCTGGGTAGATTACATTGGCATCATCACAACTCACTGCAACCTCAAACTCCTGGGCTCAAGCAATCCTCTTGCCTCAACCTTCCAAGTAGCTGGGACTACAGGCACACGACACATTGCCTGCTAATTTTTCTATTTTTAGTAGAGATGGTCTTGAACTCCTGAGCTCAAGCAATCTTCCTGCCTTGGCCTCCCAGACTGCTAGGATTACAGGTGTGAGCCACTGCACCTGGACTTTTTTAAACTTTAGTCTTAGAACTATGGGTTTTTTTTTTCAATGATCAATAGAAATATTATATCAAAATGAGCTTTTTCTGTTTGCTCTTCTATTTATATCCATATCTTTAAAAAATTGGACTAATATTTTATTACAGTAAAACATACATAAGACTTACCATTAGTAACACTGAGTATATTCACAATGTTATGCAACCATCACCACTAATTCCATTTTCATCACCCAGAAGGAAACCCCACATTCGTTAAATGGTCACTCCTCTTTCCCCTGTCCCTCCCAGCCCCTGACAAGCACTAATCTCCTTTCTGTCTCTCTGGACTTGAACATTCTGCATATTTCATATAAATGGACATACAATCTTATGTGGCCTTTCGTGATTGGCTCCTTTCACTTAGCACAATGTCTTCAATGTCCATCCACGGTGTAGCATGTATCGGAACTTCATTTCTTTTTATGGCTGAGTGATATTCCATCATATGGACACACCACATTTTGTTTATCTATTTGTCAGATGATAACATTTTTGGATTTTTTTTCAGCTGCTATGACCATTCATGTTAAAGCTTTTTCCGTGTATTTTTAAACTTTCTACAAAGATACATTGTAATTATTCCACATTTTATCAAAAGATACATTATTGCAATTACACTAAAGCTTAAATTAATGAGCAAGAGTTCAGAGAAGAGTGGAGGGACGCAATGGTAAAGGGGCTGCTCAGGGCCAGCTCCTGTGGGATTTACTAGCTACAGTGAGGAGTTCGGATTCTACTCTAAGAATAACAGAAAGAACTCAGCAACATCAGGACACACTTTCTTCGCCAGTGCACACAGAACCTTCTCCAGGAAAGACCACATGTTAGGTCACAAACAAGTTTCAACAAATTCGAAATGACCGAAATCACACAAAGCATCTCTCCCAACCACGAGAGAATAAACTCGTCTGTCCGGCAATGAGAGGGTTATGAAGCAGATTAGCACTGACAGCCGCACAGTGTTGTGAATGCAATTAGTACCACCCCACTGTATACTTTAAAAAAGTTGAAATGGCACATTTTAAGGTATATACATTTTACCACAATAAAACATAAAAGGCTAATAGGAAGTGACTTGGGGGTTGCCGGGGTGGAGGGTGACCAGCTCCAGATTACACTCTAGAAAGATCACTGCCCGTGGAGTAGAGAGGACCGGAGCGTGCGGCAGGTGTGAGGGTGCCGCATTGGGTTGAGATTACAACTGTGGAGAAGTTGTCAAGTGGCTCAGTCTGAGAACCGTTTGCTGTGAGAGTAAGTGGCTATGCCGATGGGTTGTGAGTCGGGTGCGAGGAAAGATGGAAGCAAGGATAATGCCCAGGTTTTGGAGTCAAACCAGCGGCCACCCTGGTGCCACCTATTAATTGACTGAGATGGTGAAAATTGGAGGAGCGGTGGGTTTGGTGAGGGGAGAGGAAGGAATAAATAACAACTTCTGTTCTGAAATGTGAAGTTCGAGATACCTATTACTTATCCACATGGAGCTGTCAAGCCGGCAGCTGGATATGCGAGGGAGGCAGGAAAGAGACTGTACTGGAGACATAAATTTAAAAAGCATGAGTGCAAAGATGACACCCAGAGCTGGGACCCTGATCAAATCGCTGTGTGTACACAGTGTGGACGAAGGAGAGGACCCAGGACAGAGCCCAGGGCAGCCAGCTTCTGAGATAGGGAGATGGGCAGGGAGGCTGTCCAGGAAGCCTAGACAAGAAAGAACACATCTTGAGAAAGAAGCAAACCAAAACTTCCTGGGATGAACTCTTCTGATTCTCAACATGTTGAAGAAAAGTTACACAAACTTGTGATTTTGAAAGATGTAGTGACCCTGCTCATGGTAGCTGCTTACAGATGTATTATTGAGTGAATCTGAACTAAAATGAAAACAAAATGTGATTTGAAAATGTGATGTCACAAAGTAAAATAAGAGGAATAAGGCTTGGTGGAAGTTTATTATGGACAGTAATCACGATCCATTACTTAAGTAAGATTATTTAAATTAAGAGAGTATCATTTTTTAAATGAATGATAATAGAAGAATTACATGAGGATTTGGATTGTTTTCCTAAAGAATCATTCTGATGTTACTTTTGAATCTTCACCACAACATATATACACACACAGTTGGCTTGACATCTCTGTTCACCGGCACCTGAGACCCGCGAACATTGGCCACCCCATCTTATACACCTGTTGTATCTAGGACAGCCAGGTGAGTCCATGCAAAAGGAGCAAAAGTTCATCATGTCAGACCACAGTCTTCAAATGTGCTCTGTGGGCTGAGTTTCCAAGTTAGCGCCCCATACTGTTTTTATTGGTTTTCTTTTTTGAACTGAGAGCACATCAGAAACAGTGCAACTCTGCAAGCTTCTCTTCTGTGTTGAGCAATGTTGTAACATTTGTTATAAAAACAGAACTTCTGAGCTCCATTCTTCTTTTAAGTTCCCTTGGTAGGCACTGCCCTAATTACCAGCCTTTTTAGGATTTAAATGCAAGTGAATCAAAGCAGAACCCCACGGTGGCCCCAAGCTGCCTTTGTTTTAGTACTAATACTGATGATTCACAGCTACGCTTTTATTATGAGCGGAACCCACCCCTAAGAGGTACACACTCTTGTACCTTTTTTTCCCACTTGAATCATTATGTCAAGTTGGGTCTAAGGGCTAAGCAGCTGGGTAAGCAGAGAGAAAAGAAAAGCCGAAAGGATATCCCTGGAACAAAGAAGCCCATGGTATATTGCAGTACGCTATGGCTTTGTGGGATGGAGGTTATTCGTTATTGAGAAGCATGCAGAGCAGAACAGTGACCCAGAGATCCCCCAGGAGAATCTTCACACCTTCTCTTCATCGGGCAATTCTGAGTCTTCTATTCCTGTTTTCCCCTGAGCTGCCTGTCACTGTTTTATTGCCACACTCAGCCTGTTACCATGTGTGTTGGAAGCAAACCAGGAAGAAAATGCTAAATGTCTTTCTTGAAACTGGGGGAGATGTTTATATCCATTCTTAAATTTAAAGCACTTAGTGGTGCCCTTCACATTTATGTTTATTCTGAAATCCTTAAGGAGTCATTTTTAAAAGTTTCCTTTACATTATTAATAAACATTACGCTCTATTATAAGACATTTAAAAAGATAGGATGATAGCCAGTGCTCTAAGATGGTTTCCATTATCCCATTATTATCTTTTGAATTATAAGAGGAAAGGTCCCAATCTTGCAATTATATGAATCAAAGCCCTCTCCTACATTCTGAAAAGCTTACTTCAAAACACGTTGCTGAATGTTTTATAACAGAAGAGGTATGCTCTTAGAAAAGTAGAAACCTCTTTAATAACAGCCTCTTACTCTACCACTTCTTAGCTGCTACTTTATCTGTGCTCTTAGAAAATCTTAACTAAAGCCAGTGACTTTAAATCACCTCTCAAAGACAGAAATAAAGTAACTGATTGTTAATAGTTTGGTACTTACAGAACATTACTCTGAATCAAAGGGTTAAAGATAAAAACGCAATATCAGTATATGGATTATAAAGAATAGTTGCTTTTAATAAGACCTAGCAATGAAGCATAAAATGGTAGCAAAACGACTAGGTAAATTAATATACATAAAAACAAACTGGGTTAGCAGATTCAATGTGGTCAATGTTTCCTATGCGTATGAACATATATTAAAGTTGTATTCACATAAATCTGATTTTACTAAGTGAGAAGTAAACTAGCAAACACACACTCTAAAGACGTGACTTGATGTTTCTGCGGGGGCCCCAGCATAGGCAGATACTGCTATAAACGGAAGCACCACTTATTGATCAATGTACACACTTTGCTTCTGAGGAATCATAGATTAAATTTTAAAAAGGATTTAGGGCCAGTTGCAGGGGCTCACACCTGTAATCCTATCACTTTGGGAGGCCGAGGTGGGAGGATCTCTTGAGGCCAGGATTTCAAGACCAGCCTGAATAAGAGCAAGACCCTGTCCCTACAAAAAATAGAAACACTAGCCAGGCATTATGGTGCGTGCGTGTAGTTCCAGCTACTTGGGAGGCTGAGGCCAGAGGATCACTTGAGCCAAGGGGTTTGGGGCTGCAGTGAGCTATGATGATGCCACTGCATTCCAGCCTGGGTGACACTCTGAGACCCTGTCTCAAAAAATAATGATAATAAATAAAATAAAAAGGATTTAGAAGGAAGCTTCGCTCCACTGGTTCCTGTGTGATACAAGTATATTGCCTTTCCTCAAGTAGAGTTCCTACAAGTATGGTTCCTTTCCTCCCCAATTTGCCTGGCTTTAAAACATACTGGAATACGCTGTACACTCTAATGGTTAAGAGCTTTGCAGTCAACAGTCTGGGTTCAAATCCTGGCTTGGTCACATACTAGCTGTGTTATCACTGGCAAATGACAACCTCTGGCCTCAGTTTCCTTATTGGTAAAAACCAGGAAATAACAATGCCTACCTCGCAAGATTTTTATGAGAACTGAATGAAGTATTACACATAAAGGGTTACCTCGCAAGATTTTTATGAGAACTGAATGAAATATTACACATAAAGGGTTAGCATGAAACCTGGAACATAGTAAAACGTCCATAAGTGCTGGCTGTGCTTTCTCCAATTATTATTCAGAATCCAGCTGTATTACTGTTATGTCACAATCTGGATTGTCTCTTAACTCAATTGAAACCACCTGGATAGTAGGTAGGCCATTAAAAAAATTGATGGAGTGAGCTACTGGAGACTGATTGTTCATGCAGGTGTCCTTGCATCCCCAAAGCACTGGAAAGTTAAGAAAGAAAATTAATGATAAAAACAAACCAAAATAGTCTTGTCCAGAAGTTTATACTCATTTCTTATAAAAGACAGAGACACTACTACAGACGATCCCTGACTTGTAAGATGGATCAACTTTACAATGGTGTGAAACAGTTGCAATTTTGACATGATGTACAGTACAGTATTCAATAAATTACATGAGCTATTCAACACCTAATAATAAAATAGGCTCTATGTTAGATGATTTTGCCCAACTGTAGGCTAAGGTAAGTGTCCTAACATGTTTAAGGTAGGCTAGGCTGAGCTATGATGTTCAGTAAGATGAGTGTATTAAATGCATTTTTTACTTATGTTTTTCACCTTTTGACGGATTTATTGGGACATCACCCCGTCATAAGTCAAGGATCATCTGTACTTTTATCTAAGTATTAACATCTCGAAGGACTTCACGAAAAGGATCTCCTTAACTGGTAACACCAAGCAATGTTATATGGCAATAAGCAGTAATTATTACAGCAAAATAATTAATCCTCAAGGAATATTGTGAATGAAATGGTAAAGAAAATCCTTTAGAAAAAAATCTTTGATCCACAAATAAGAAAAACTTAAATTATATGTCAGTTACCTAGACAGCTCTCAGAATACACAGCTGACACATACCCTACAAAATCTTTAAGGAAATCCCTATGGTCAATGTCCTCACTCAAGGAATACAGAGGACAAGCTGGAAGATCTGTACTTATTTTTCCTTAAATACCTCATTAGAGAACTCTGCATGGGTAAGATGCAAGCTGAGTACAATTCTTGTACAAGATTCCCAAATCTTTTCCAAAGGCTTTTATTAAGTTTGCTGGTATCTGGAAAGAATAAACTAAAACAATATGATTCTTTCTTTCCTAGTTGCTTGGGCACTACGATGATGGTTTGGACTTATTAACTACGTAGTAACAAATAAATATAAACATAAAAGAACATTAAGCAAAAAATAACATTCCATATTTAAACTCCATGCAAAAAAAGAGGCATTGAAGGAAAAAGGATCAATAGAAAAGAGTTTCAAAGGAAGGCAGAGAAGAAACCTATATTTTCTCAGACATACTGTTAATATTCAAATGGTCTCCCCTCTTACTGCAAAATTAGGGCAAAATAAAAGGCCAGTTGCAGGGGCATATGATAATTCTCTTTGCGGACAAGGCCATTTGACTTAATTCATACACAAGAGTGGACGGATGACGCCCAGATGGACATCTTTGGCATTCCAGACTGCCAACGTGGGAAGAGAAACACTCGGATTGACAGGAGGAGGCGTGAAGGGGAGAGAAGGGCAGGACACACAAGCTGGGAAGACCACCAGGCCCAGCCCGGCATATATAATCAGAAAGAGCGACTCGACAATGCATATTACATGCAATAGTGGTACTATTTTGTCTGAAGCCTTTCTTCTCTCCTTGACCCTACTTACCTTTTACCTGAACAGATGCAAACTCTCACTCAAAGCTGGGTACATTTTAGCGTCAAGGAAGTCTGTGATAGCATTTATTTGGCCATAAGCTGGCAGTATGGTTAGGTAGAAATTTGGCGGTTTCTAAATATTCTCATCAGCACAGCTAGTTACATTTTTCTGACTCGTATTACTGTCTTGTTTGGTTATTAAAACTGATTTTAAAAAATAAGTCAGAAGTCGCCAAGTCTGTACTTAGTGTGTGTAGACATGGCTTGGTGCCCCATCTAACTGAGACCATTATTTTCCATTGCAAACTTCCTCCAACTGAACAAACAGCCTCCCATGGCATGTTTTAACAGTTCCTTGGGCAGCCAACCCCCTTTCTCCTTTGAGAGAGCACCATCTCCAACTTCTCCACTGCTCGCTTCCACAGCACCCTTGGGAGTTAGTCGAGTGTGACTGCAAAGTGAGTTGACGGTACTCACCAACCTAAGCACAAAGCACTGTGTTCACGCCAGTGTGGCTTTGTTTTGTCCCTAAGCCGAAAACCCACAGTCTCATCATTCATTCTGACTGCAATAATAAGTACTCTATAATTCAACTGCTAGAAAAATAAAGAATGATTTCAGCATACCCTTTCAAATTTAGCAGCGTGTAGCACTTTAGAAACAGTCTTTCCAAATACCAGGAGCTCTCTCGTCCTCTCCTCCCCTCCGGCCACTGTCTCGGTTCTTGCTACCATCTCCTCCCTCCAGTGGGCAGTCATGGCCTCCCACCTGGCCTGCGCCCTGCTGGTCCAGGGCACGCGGACGACGGCCCTGCTGGCCGGATCTGCCGCAGGAGCCTGTCTGGTCCACACCACATAGCATCGGCCGGGGGCTGCTCGGAAAATAAGCACCAAGCACGGACTCTAAGAGCCATAACCGTTCACGGTCTACTGCCCAGCGCTAGCGGGAAGACACCAGGGCAAGGAAGCACAGATCGGGCAGGTGTGTGTGGCTCCTCGGGTAGGGGGCGGGGAAGGAGATGTGGCGGTGACCAGTGTCCCCAGGGACTGCTGTCACCCAAAACCATGGACGTTGAGTGGTTACTGAGTCGCTGTTGGCTCTATTACCCACAGTAAGGGGGGAAGATTTTTAAAAATTTCTTTAAATTTGATTTCGGCTTTTATTTATGAGTATAACACGTTAACGTTTCTATCCAGAAAATGAAAATGAATTGTCGAGTTGAACCGAACCGTTCTTACTTCTCCTCAATAGGACAGAAGAAAATTACAGACACACAAGGCAAAGACATAAAGAGTTTTCTGCTCTTTAAGATGTGTATGTGCATCCTCCAACGGACCTGCAGAACTGCGAGCGTGAAGCTGCAATAAAAGCAAAGGAAAACGGGACTGAGGGGCACTCGGCAGCTCAGGGACAGGATGGGGTGAGAGTGACAGGAGGCTGAAGGGTGGGGGCGTGAGAAGGACTGTTGAGGGAGGCGCTGGGGCTGGGGCGGGCACCGTCCATGAATGCCTGGGGGGCAGTAAGAGAGTGACTGGATCCTTTACCTAAAGGGAGAAAATCCAAGGTAGGAACCCTGCCACTGGGGGGCTGAAGGTCACAGCAGCTGAGACTTGGTAAGGTCCCCCCTGACCTTGGTTTCTGCTATTCCTAATCTTGCTTCCAGATCATCTGGCCTGGAGATCTGCTTCCCACAGATCTGGATAGGCCCAGTATTTTCATGCATGTCTTTAAGGAAAAAGGAAAAACAGAAAAAGCAATGCTCACAGGAGAGTGGCTGCAAGGCAGGGGGGTGGACAGGCTGTCACCACCCACAGATTCCGACTACAGGGCTGACCCAAGACGCTGACCGCCATGCACCGTTGTTCAGAGAAAGTCTGTTACGCCAGGAGCAAGTTCCCGACTTCAGATTTCTCTTTGGCACTTGGTGGATTGAGCAGTCCAACTGTCTTGTGCTTTAATTACCGTAACTACCATAATTAAGACCGAAAACACGATAAGCCACAAAATGGCAGCAGATTATCTACAGTGTTTCTCTGCAAATACCAGAAAGTAAAAGAATTTTTTTTTTCTGCTTTCGAGAATGTTTTTCTCCTTTTTATTATTTCACTGACCTATAAGGTCTTGCCGTGTTTGTTTGACAGAGGAAACAATGAAGCTTTTAAACGTCTACCCAGAGAAACAGAAAAGACACCATAAAAGAAACACATTATTATGGCCGTGAACATCTGTGCTGAGGGCAAGCTCAAAAATAGTTGTGCTTCACCGGGACTAGCAGGCAAGACTGCCATCTGGGAATTGGAACAAAGACACAAAACTTGGGCCACTGCCCTGTTCCACACGGACTCTCCTTAACCCTTCGAGTGCCAGGCTCCCATGCAGAGGGCCACGTGGAGATCGGAGCTTTAGCCTAAGGACCTTGCACCCTGTAATTCTCGGGTTCCCTGTCATTACTAAAGTGGATAATTCTTATTTACCTCTCTGCACTATTGAAAAAAGTAATCTCCTATGAAATTATTCTCAGATGATGAAACTCAAATTATTTCCACCCATTAACTTACAACTAAGAAAAAAAAAATGTGTCTATGTGCACAGTTTAATACGGCCGATTGGGTAGAGACTGAAAAGAAAATCTGGATTTAGACAGTGTTCCTTGCTGTCTCCTGGTCCGGCAGAACTGATACTGCTATTATTTATAATTTGACAGCTGACAGGACTTACAGTAAAGAGCAGAAAACTCTGGTCAGGTCGGAGAGAGACTTTTCTTGAGACTTGGAACACGAAGCTCATTGGGGAATTCAGCCCAGATTGGCTGCCTCTTTTACAATTACTAGGATCTTCATGCAGTACGCGAGGAAATGGGGACCAAGAAAAGTTAAAACATCCGTCTGAAAGTTAGGTGTTAGGACTGAAAGTCAAGCCTTCTTCACAGTGAAGATTACGTGAGCTAATCCATGAAAAGATCAAATAGATCCTGGTTCACATGAGTCTTGGGAGGCTCCCTGTGAAGAAGTAGAAGAAGTCTCAGGAAAGCATCCTTCGAGTGCTGATTAGAATTAGAGATCAGAGAGAACCTCCCCTGATCTCATGTTCCAGGCTTTTATCTGTGTCCCCAGAGCCTAAGATAATAGGAAACACTCATATTGATGTAAACTCTTATGGTATGATGTAAAATCTTAAATTAACTTCTACCAAATGTGTGTTTTGCCTGAGTTTAGGAAAAAAACTCAACCAAATGGTATTCTTCTGGTAATTTTCCTTGGAGTCACAGGAGGCAAACAAACATAACTCACGTTATTAACATTTAACTAATAATTAACTAAACAAAATTTATTTCATTTATATTGTTGAAGCTGAATTAATCAAATTACTTAAACTAACAATCAACTCTTGAGCAAGGGGTGGAAAGCCTATTCCTCAAGGTGCATATATTTATCGTATCAGCTAAAAATATTCTTTTGCACTTGGATAGTGAGTTCCTGCTTCCTCCCTTGCTCCCCTGAAGTGTATTTTCAACAGCAGCCAGAGGATCTTCTGAAAGTCAGAGCATGTCTTTTCAACAGTCTAGGAGCCCTATTTGATTTACACCCCACACAGCAATCCACCCACCCACTCACCGGCTTGTTGCTGCCTTCTCCCTGGTTTGGGGCCTGTCCTAGGGTCACCTTTCTGGGCCTTCCCTCAACACCTTGCTGTGCATATTAGCCCAGCCCTGCAGCATCAGCATGTCAGTTCCCTAAAGGACTGGGAATGCAGCCTGCGGGTTTCACCAGTGCCCTCATCAGTACTCAGGGCAGCCTGGGCATTCAAGACAGTTGTCACTAAACGACAGGACAAGCTGATCTGCAGATCATTTACAACGTGCAGAGATGTCTTTATGTAGCACTTTGCTGATATGTAGACTAGCATTAGGCACTCAAAAGGTCCTCCCTCAAATACTCCCCAAGTTAAGCAGCCAAACACCAAGAATTTTAAAAAACAATTTTTCTCATCTTAAAGACAAGCATACCCCCTATGACCACTGGCAAGCTTTTCAGGAATTACCCATTTTCAATGACATCTTTTTAAGTTCTATGCTGATGATTTTTCAGAAAATCATTTAAAGGCAAAATTTCACACCATAACTCTTTGGTCTCTTGAAAGAAAACGAAACACGGACGGAACACACTAACGCAGACATGCATACATTGCATAACAAAATAGCAAGAGAACAAAAAGATGTCTAAGCCACATCCTCAAGACAGTTCACAAAGAGAACCCCTTCTGAGGCCACTCCAGGAAAGCCAATGCTCAAAAAGGATCACTTCTCTTAGGGGGGGGTTGACAGAAATGGTCTGTATCTTGGTTGGAAAAATCACTACCCAAGTGATGCATCTGTCAAAATCTCACTGAATTATACACTTAAAATGGGTGCATCTTCTTGTCTGTAAATTATATTTCAGTATAAAGCTGAAAAATTACTTTGAAAGTTTAAAAAAAAATCACTTCTTCCCTTTTAAAATTACAATGGTCTAAGTATCAAGAAATTCTATATCTTGAATATTTAATTAAGAAAAGTGGCTACATGATTCATAATATAGACAAAACTCTCATGAATACTTAAAAATATTTTCTCTGAGATGGGCCAAAATAATTAACGAAGCAGTTAAAATAATGTTTTAAAAACCCAAAGTGGGATATTACCTTTTAAAAATATTAACTCCTGTTTGAAATTTGACTTTGAGTGACTATTTTTAACTTTCTAATGCCTTTTTCAAACTTTGAGTTATTTTACCTTATTTTTTTTTCAAGTAGGCTGACTCAGTTACAATTCATTTGCAGTTTCAGAATTTGTTCTTAACTTTAAATTATTTTTAAACCCTCTTACTCCGGTCCCTCTGAGCTCACCAGGAGAGGCACTAGGGCTCAGGTGTCTGTGAGGTCAGGCTGACTGGACCGGAGGAATCCTGTCCCCTCCTCCACGTGACACGTGACCACGGTGACCACCTCCACGCTGGGAAGCTGGGGCTTGGAGGAAATGCACACCACGGGGGATTACTTCAAGGGCAGGCTGAGAAATGCAGATGAAGTGTCTGTTACCTTTTGGAATTCAAGAAATATTTGCAGTTTTACACTATTCTGGTGCTTCTTCCTTCTCAACATGATGTTTTTCCAGTAAACCCCCTTGCTAGGTGATTGACACGGGAAGTGGCCAGACACTCACCCAAGATTAAAGACAAAGGGATCCCAACCCCCTGGTTGAGGCTGCAAACCCTCGACCCCCTTAGGGTGTGAGCACACAGAGGACAAAGCCCCAAGCCCCAGCCCTCACATACCAACTCCTGAGGATAAACGTTCCCTTGCAGGAAAAGGAGTGATCGCGGAGCCTACACTCTGAGTATTTCCACTCCGGGTTTGGCATCTACTATTAGACTGCTTTTCTCCACAAGCTCACGTTTATTTATTTTAAGCACTTAATGGGTACACACACATCCCCGATCCATTTGTGTGGCTGCAAATGGACTGTTTCGCTAAGTCCACACCTTTGTGAAACTGTCCTGCTGGATTTTATATATATATATCTTTAAAATAAACTATACTTAATCTAAAATTCATTTAATGTAGTGATGCCCTTTAACAAACCACAACCTGTTTCTTCGTAAGTAAATATTTAAACCAGCTTACTGGCTTTAAATGTCTGAAAGAGCCTGAAGATAAAAGCCAGAGAAGTTAGATTTACTAGGGACTGGGTAATAATCAACTGCTACTGCACTCAAGGGGCCCATCACTGCCTCAGGCGGGCACGTGGGACTCTCCGCGGCATCTCAAATTCAAGGGATGCTGTGAACTTTTTAATTTATTTTTACTTTATTTTATCAACGCAGTAAACTTTTTTACTTTTTAACAGACAGAATGAATGCCTGGCAGATATTTAGCAATTTTATGGGAGAAAATTGCTATATTTGAAATAATTTCAATTTGAGAAAACTGACATTCGTCAGGAGAAAAGAATGACGGCAGAGCACATTAGTTTTAGAAACTTCTGCTGGAACTTCCTGATTTCTATAACTTTAATGAAACTAGAGCCAAGGAAAGATATTCAGAGGACAAATGTTTAGAATCGCTAAATAATCATACAAAGCCATTACACTGATGGTGCATTTTTTTCTCCAAAGAGGCCACAACAATTAAACTGGGCAGCTATTGTCTCCAGCATCCTCAGACAATGAGGAATTTGCTGTCACAGAGAACTACTATTTACCTAGATAAGCAAACAACCTTAAAAGAGGATTAATCAGTTTTGATGCCAATCATTTAAAAATGAATTACAACAGTTTTCTGCTTTCTTGAAAAGACTTCAAGAAATGTATTTGATCACCCTCCTGCCCCTTCCTGGGGCCCAGAATAATAATGAGAAGTATAATTATCCTACAGAGTGGTATTAGACAGAAAACCTCAGGGGTCAGTCATTAGGATGAATAGATCTGTTTGCTCTACACAAAAAGGGACCAAATTCAGTGTGTTTGGGGTTCTTCTGGCTGCTTTTTGCAAGCTATCCTTTCACTTCTCGCTGCCTCCACCTTTCAGCTCACCTCGACTGGCTTCTTCCCTCTTTTCTGGTCCCCTCCACTGGGCTGGCTCAGCACAGCAAGGCTTACGACAAGAAATAAACGGTAAACGGGTTCCGAGGGGAGCTTAGAAGGCATCCTCACAACAGACAGCTGTAGTGCAGGGACTTGGCAGAGAGAGCTGGTTGATTTTTGAGTTTTCAGCTGCCTATTGGGTTGTTACTGCTGGCGATTATTTTCCAGTAACATTATGGGATCAAATGATATTGACAGAAAAAGAGAGACACACTAAAGAAATGCAGGGAACTACAGACAATGGAAGGAAGGGAAGAGGGAGCAGGAAACAGGTATCTTATATAAACCCTGAGTTAGTGACTAGTGGCCAGAGTCCGGCCCCAAACTTCAGAGGGGAGGCCTGGCTTGCAAATTGGCCTCCACTGACTTGCTGCTTTGTCCATGCTCTTTCCTTTGATCTCATTGTGTTCCTGTTCCCTACCCTGAAAGTTCTCTTCAGCAAGAAAGAGCTGAATTTTTAAGACTTCTCTGTAAGAAGCTCCCCATTCATGACTGCATTAGGTATTTGCTTTAAAAGGCCCAGGAGCACTTATGTGTTCCTGAACCGTGCCTGGAAGTGAGGCCATCAACATGCTGGCCGGACGCAGAGGAGTCTTGGGCTGAGGACCACAGCCTACTTGAAAACCTCAGTAAACCGAGCCCTTCATTAGTCCTGTACACACTGGCCTTGCGGACACATGGTGCAGAGGCCCAGAAGTGCTCTGGAAAGCAGGCCATTAAATATTAGCAAACTCATGGGAGCAGCTCTGCTGCAGAAACTCGAACCGAGCATGCATAGAACAAAAATCGCACCATGTTTCCAGCAAACGTCAAATACTTGGATTCTACGTATCTCTTCTGCATCTTGTTATGTAGTCATTTACTCTGGTCAGATTCTGGTGGGTGTTTAAGTACCCTAGGATGAGGAGAGTACCAGGAACTGGTTTCTTAACTCCAGGGTTTGGCTGGCCAAAGTACTCAGGAAAAAGCTGAAGTCAACTTGGAATTCACTCCAAGGAACTTGCTTCTCAACCTCATCCTCTTCCTCTCCTTCTCCCCCTCCTTTAAAGAAAACCTGAAATCCAAATGGGTATTGATTTCAAAATACTCCCAATTTACTTCTTTTTAAATTTGGTTTTGTTTCCTTTAAAGGAGGTGTTGGCCAGGCACTCTTACTTTAAAGATTTAGCATTGCATGTCAAGAGACAAAAATATTAGTGCCTTTGGAAATAGGAACACAGGTGGCATCATGTGTGCACAAATATGGCAAGGCACGCCGCACAGACGGTGACAGCAGTATCATGTGCAGTAAGGACAGCCTTAGGAAGGAGTCCAGCTGTGGGCCAAACACCTGTATGACACTTTCCTCAATAAAGTCATTACAGCAATGCTTATGAATAATACATGAAAAAATTGTGTCTGAAGTGGAGAAAGGATCCAAAAGAATATGTACAGTACAATCACAGCTAGCTTTATAGACACAAAAAAGACTGTGAAGGAAAACCTCAGAACGCTGTATTTTGTTTTGTCATGCTCTAATGTTGCAAATGTTTTGTTTAGGGGCCTTCTGGTACCCCCCTCCTCTTTTTCTCTACTAAACGTTAACAATTATCTTTACTGAGCAAATATTTCTTCTAAAAGTTTATTTTGGAATTACTTTTATTTGTTATTTACCAGATATTTTAACTTTCCTTTGGAAAATAATCGTCTTTTAATAACATGATTTATTACTCATTGGTACAAAGAACTGCTGTCCTGTGAGCATAAAACTCCTAAATAGCTAAAGGTCAAGGCAGCTCGGGCTATCCTTTCCCCCACGCTGCGATTTATCTGATCGCTTATCTCTCCAGAATCACGTGGCTTGTTTTACAAAGCCCCCTAGAACAAAGCAAACATCTAGCTTTAAACATCCTTAAAATAAAGTTGTACTTCGGGTGAAAACCGCATTGAATGTTTTCAAAACCATTTGCTCCAACCACAGTATTTGTTCCCAATTAAGTAAACATTGCTGAAGGAAATCATACAAAATCTGCATTTCTTATCAAACCCAAGGCAGGATTTTCTCCTTAATGGTTTTGCATTGCTAGGACTGAAGACACGTGAGGATCAGAGCCTGCAGCAGGGATTTCTACATAAAGGGTAACTTGTATTTATCTGCAATTTGTAGGAGTGTCACTAATCAACCTGATGCCTGGTGCCCAACCAGTCATTATTAAATTAATGCCATTAATGACCTGACAAAGGGGTTATGGGAGGACTAACTGATTATTATCACAAATCCATTGTCACAGGGGGGGCGGGGCTTAGAGCTCATCTGGTGGGGATGGGGCCCGAGGCCTCAAAAGGGACAAAGAGGACAGAGACCAGCCTAAGCCCGGTCTCTCCAGCCTCCCAGCTTAGCCAGACACAAAACTCCACGACAGCTCCCTTCCACCCTTCACTGCTCACTCACCAGCAGTGGCGAAGCCCCGGCAAGACAGCACCAGGGCCAGATGCATCAGGAGAGCCCCCAGTGTGGGGCAACTCCCAACCCAACACCAGATGCGGGGGCCAGGGCCAGAGGCCAGGTGGGCCATCCTTTGGGAGAATGCCGGCCAGCAGGTGGACGGTCCTTGGAGCTCACTCTGAGGCCTGCACCACGTCACTGGATACCAGTTCATCTACTTCCACCCACAATCTGCGGACATGGGCATTATCATCCCCATTTTCCAGACACTAAGTGGGGGCTCAGAGAGGGGAGATGATTTGTCCAAGGTTAAACCCTCAGTACCAGGCCGAGGCAAGGTGTGAATCAGAACCTGTGGCCGAGGCCCCTGCAGTGTTCTGCTGACTCCAAGGCCCCTCTCGCACCTCCCACCCCCAGCACTTCTCACAGCACAGAGTCGGGACAGGAACTCCTCGTTACAACCGCTTTGTGGGGAGCACAGGTCTACCCCACGACAGGAGAATCTTATACTTTGCCATTTAAGCCATAGAGAATGTACTTGTTCTCTGGTGGCTGAGCTTTCCTCGGTCTCCCATTGTGCCGTTCCCTGTCGGGAGCAGTGTGCGCGTGGGCCAGCGGCACGTCACTGCTCTTCTCTGAACCACACCTCCTGGGCAGTCAGTCACCTGCTCCTCGACACAACAGCTCTCCCAGAACGCCAGCGGGGCAGAGCTAAGCATTGCACGCTGGAAGGAGCAAGGAAGAGAACCAAGAGATCCGAGAGTCTGCCAGCTGCCAAGCAGAGCGCAGGCAACTCACACGGGTCTCATCTCGTCCCAACAGCGGCCTTGGCCTCGGCTGTCCTCAGCTGTCACTCTGTCTCACAGGGCAAGAAACCCAGCCCTGGGGTTGGGGGGGGGATAAGTCACTGGCCTGAGTGACGTCAGCCACGGACAAGAGTGGGACTAGGGTGGCCCTCTGGACCGTTGACAGGAACTTGGGAAGTTTTTCATCTTGTACTTTCTGTGAAGTTGTCACTTGCTTTGCTTTGGGTATTATATAAATCTAAGGAACTGTATTTGCATGCATGTAGAATTATTCTTGCGTTATTAACACTTAGCCATCCTTTTTTTATTTTTATTTTTTTGAGAGAGAGTCTCGCTTTGTTGCCCAGGCTGGAGTGAGTGCCGTGGCGTCAGCCTAGCTCACAGCAACCTCAAACTCCTGGGCTCAAGCGATCCTCCTGCCTCAGCCTCCCGAGTAGCTGGGACTACAGGCATGCGCCACCATGCCCGGCTAATTTTTTCTATATATATTACTTGGCCAATTAACTTCTTTCTATTTATAGTAGAGACAGGGGTCTCGCTCTTGCTCAGGCTGGTTTCGAACTCCTGACCTAGAACAATACGCCCACCTCGGCCTCCCAGAGTGCTAGGATTACAGGCGTGAGCCACCACGCCCGCCCTTTAGCCATCCTTTTTAAAGACTTGTTTGCAGCTTGCTAAAGGCCACCCATTCAGGGTGTGGCCTATGTGTGTCTCGGGGCAGCCTCAGAGGTGGCCTGGGCCCTCCCGGCAGCGAGCTTCTCGGAGATGACACAAGAGAACCAAACCGATGCCTCACTATGGCCACACACTTCAGGGGGGCTCTGGCCACCGGGAAACCCACTACCTTCCCGAGTCAACCTGCCCTCCCGCTCTCTGATGGGAGCTCAGCACCTGTGCCCCTCCGGCTCCTGTCTCGCTCTTGGCAGGATGTGGGGCCTCGACTTCACAGCCACGGACCCCCCACCCTCCTGGCCCTGCACCTGCGGGCTCATCCGTCCCAGCCCCTCCTCCCCTGGTTACCCCGCTCTGCCTCCTTTCGGGACGCCAGCCGCCACCTGTGCTTTGGGGCCTTCCCCAGCTGCCAGCTCACACTCTCGTTCTCTCACAGAAAGTCAGTCCCTCTGAAATGGACACTTCCCTTCCACCTGCAAACACGCGGGTGTGTCTTTCACCTAAAAAATGAAATAAAACCAAACAGCCCTCCCTTGCCCTCACGCTGCTCACTGGAATGGCTCTTGCCGACATCAGCAAAGACCTCCCGGGCGCCACGTGTGAAGGACATTTCCAGCGCCAACCGCCTGGACCTGCAGGCAGCGCCCAAAGCTTCGGGACTGGATTCTCCAACTTCTCTGGCCCCTCTGTGTCGTCTCCTTTCCAGGCCAGTCCTCCTCTAGCTGATCCCTTAGGTCCTAAGGCTCAGAAGCCCCTGCTGGGGAAAGCCACCTCAGTGTCCCACGTCATTACCCATCGTCCCTTCTTAGATCCTGCCGGGCACAGGGCGTCACTGCCGCGTTCTCGTACCCAGGTGTGGAGTGCGTGAATACTCCGAATAATTCGGAGTCATCATTCGACAACCCCCCCACTAGACTGTCAGCCCCATGAAGAAAAGGACTGAGGTCTGTCTGTTCTCCACCTGGGACTGGCACGAGCAGGCGCTCCAGTGTTTGTTCAGCAAGTTCAGTGTAAAAAGGGCGTGCCTGCCGGGAGGATGGCATTTAACTAGCGCGATCCGATGCTCTCCGGAAGGAGTGTGTGCAGGAAGGTGCGGCACGAGGCCGCAGGGAGAGTGGGAGTGAGGACTGGGACGCGGACAGGCCTGCAGCCCGGACGGCAGCTGTGGCGGCCCCCCGTCGCAGGGGGGCTCCAAGCCCCCAGATTCCAGAGCCTCTAAGACCCCCCCCAGTAAGGGCTCCCCTGGCCTCTGGGAAGTCCCAGCCTCTCCCGCTACCGCATGTGTCCTTAAAACAGGCGCCATTACCTGCCTTGGCTTGGATGGCTTCG
The DNA here is from genome assembly GCA_008750895.1 of Mirza zaza. Classification (NCBI taxonomy): domain Eukaryota; kingdom Metazoa; phylum Chordata; class Mammalia; order Primates; family Cheirogaleidae; genus Mirza; species Mirza zaza. The sequence goes on from VSMD01074546.1 coordinate 195,885, forward strand.
CTTTCTTTCTTTCTTTTTTTTTTTTTTTTTTTGAGACAGAGTCTCACTTTGTTGCCCAGGCTAGAGTGAGTGCCGTGGCATCAGCCTAGCTCACAGCAACCTCAAACTCCTGGGTTCAAGCAATCCTCCTGACTCAGCCTCCCGAGCAGCTGGGACTACAGGCATGTGCCACCATGCCCGGCTAATTTTTTCTATATATATTAGTTGGCCAATTAATTTCTTTCTATTTATAGTAGAGATGGGGTCTCGCTCTTGCTCAGGCTGGTCTCGAACTCCTGACCTCGAGCAATCCGCCCGCCTCGGCCTCCCAGAGGGCTAGGATTACAGGCGTGAGCCACCGCACCAGGCTGGGCATCGCTTTCTTATAGCTGGGAGGCAAAATGGGGCAGGCACTTCTCAAGGGGAGGAGAAACCTCTGAAACAGCAGTGCTTTGTGGATGAGTTTTAAAAAGCCCAAAGTAGAAGCAATGAAAACATAAGGCGCCTTACACAATTTCCCCAGAAGACTTTGAAATCTCTTTTGAGGAGATTAGTTGTGTTCTGGAATAATTCTCAAGAACCGTGCCAAAGGCAGCAAACTTTCTTTCTCAGAGATAAGGACTAATGCTCACTACAGACCGCCGGACTGTCTCCCTTTATGAGTTGAAAGACTGTTAGCTGCTACGAACACTGCGTTTTTGACTTTGACAAATAATCTATTTTTCTTTGCTTTCTAAAAAGTTTTATATGTGCAGAAATATATATGTATATATATGTTTTCTTTTCAAAATCGCAACTTACTAAGAACTTCACGAGACACTAAAAGTTACATGTGAGATCAACCTTCAAAGGCAAATTTGTGATATTTAAGCTCAGCCAGACCCCTGAAGTCAAAAAATTCCAAAGCCTCAGACATTTGACTGGATTATATTAAACTTAAACCCCCAAAATTAAAGAGAAAAAAAAAAACTCCTAGTACTTTCCCACTCCAAACTGGGCAAGACTGGCTCCTTTACTGAATCTCTGTACAGTATTTCAGGATAAAGTACGTAATCATAACTTGCCTCATTGACAAGAGGGTGGCTGAGCCGTCGGCAAGAGGACATGTCCTTTTATGGGCTGTGTAGCCACGTAAAGACGCTCTTTCAATGTCTCTTACACGTTAGGCTTTGAGAATTTTCGTTAAGTGAGTGATGAATGTTAAAACAAATAACACAAGAAAGTGTCACCATGCAGGACAGATGGGAGGGCTTGGGTTTTCGTAGGTAGACAGCCGGGGTGGAGGAAGAGCACACTACCTGGGGCGAGACAGACTGGGACGTGAATACTGCCTCTGCCCTCTACCAGCCACCCTCTCTGGACTGGCGTCCTCATGCGCAAGTCAGGCCAATGATACGATTATTGAGAAGAGTAACTAAAGCACCTGCCTTGTGACCCACACGTAACAGGCATTCGATACTGCATTCGTTAACTGCAGTGGAGTACGTGGTGAATGCTAACCTATTTTAAAAATCAAGATCGATATATCTTTTTTATAAAAGTTATAAAATATAAATATTTTATATTTTAAAAAATATGTATCTTATATAACCGATATATCTTTTTAATAAAAGGTTGAAAGTCTTCCAGCCTTTTTGCTTTTCTATCACTTTAAAGGAAGAAGAGAAAGCAATGCATTTTGGTAAAGGACACAATAATATGGGCTGCAAAATTCCATGACATTCCTGAGAAGAGAAGTACCAAGCAGCTTTATCAACTGATGCACTAACTTGTAATCGGTTCACAGGGGACTGTCATAGAGAGAAGCATAGACAGAACCCACGCACTGGAAATTATATGAAAATAGTGCTCCCCAGAAAAGCATGAGCAACCTTTGCAGTGATAAAGCTCCTTCCCTCCTCCATCCTCTCTCCTGGACCCAGCTGTTTCTTGTGTACTGTGAAGCACAGATCACCAACGCCCTGCCTGGGCACAGACAAGCGAGCCTGGCCAGCAGGAGCCCACCTGCTGCCTCCCTCCCTGTCCCATCCCCAAGGGGATTCACTGGCCAGGTTACGACCTGGCATAAAAAGAGTGAGCAGCCACTTTTTCCTATTCAAAATCCATGCAGATTGATCACTTATAATAAATACCTTTTACATCTAAGGAAAATACATGGTCAAAAAGATCATAAAGAGGAACAATAACCTAAAGAGGAAAACACAAAGAGGAAAAGGCATGACTTTGTCACTTAGCAGTTGTTATCCCCAGTGTGCATGAGTTCTCTCTTCTCATTTATTTGTTAGATGAGGAAAACAAAAAAATGAATGAAGCGGACTAAAATTCCACTCAATGATCCATTAACAAGGCAGAGGTGATTTATGGAGAGGAGCTTTTCTGGAAAGGCAAAGAGAGATGCCACCGGATGATTATGTGGCTGGGAACTAAAAAGGGTACACAGGGAATTCATGGGGCCGTGGCCCAAAGATATTCCACATTAAGCTCTGGACCTCCTGGTTAATTGGAGTTTCCTGCTTTATATATCTAGAAGGAGAGATAAGAATTTGAATGGAGCAGAGCAGCAGCAAACGTCTGCGTTTCACTTTGAGATTCAAATCAATGGGCACAGTTTGCTGATGGAGGCGCACAACAAAAGGGCTTTATGTCCCGCTGGAAGATTGATAAAAGGGTACACACTGTAAACTCCACAGGAGAGACAGATTTTGCTCCATGTGCCAACTGAAGACAGGCTTAAGAATTAAAAAGATTTTAAAAGGGCCAGTTGTCCCTGGTGCTCTGTTTGTACGGCGTTCACTCACAGTGTGGTTCGTAAGGCGGCGGAGGGTCTCCACAAGGCACGCACTCCATGTCTTGAAAACCAACCAGCTTTGTCTTCCTATAAAATCTAGAAGAGAAGAGGAAAACACTCCTGGTTAGCTTTTCCATCTAAGCTTACAGTTGGAGCAAGCAAGAGTTATGTTATAAATTTCCAGCAGCCTCCTTTATCAGTTCCATGGCTAAAAACAAAAAGGTATGCAAAGGCTTCACTATAACTGTGTCTCAGATGCACCCTTAGGACCTTTCTGAGCAGGCAGCGAACACGTAGGCAATATCGGTTCCACTAAATGTAACTTCGCAGAGTCTCCGCAGCCCATAATTTTTGTGTACTGTGGTGGGGATACTGGATACTATAAAAGAAGTAGGCTTTGGCATTTCTATTGTAATTTGAACTGCAGAACGCCTTATAAATAAAGCGCTAGTTTTTTAACACTTGGAATCATGGACCGAAAAGCCAAGCAAACCCTAAAAGCAATGGGAAAATGTAGAGAGATTTTCATGCAGTCTTGATAATGGGAATGTCTTTCTAGGCATGACAAGAAACCCAGGAGGCAGAGTGGAAGTTTTGACTAAATACATAGACGGAAGAGAAGAGAAGAGAAGAGAAGAGAAGAGAAGAGAAGAGAAGAGAAGAGAAGAGAAGAGAAGAGAAGAGAAGAGAAGAGAAGAGAAGAGAAGAGAAGAGAAGAGAAGAGAAGAGGAGGAGAAGAGAAGGACATTAAAGACATCTGAAGATCAAAAATAAACAAAGAAAGCACCATCAACATAGTTAATGGGCAAATGAAAATTGAACAATTGTTCTAATTATATAGTATTGTCTGTATCTTAAGCCTATAGGGTAAAATGTAAAAATCATGATGGTGAAAGCGAACACTATAATTGAAAAATAGGCAAAGAACATGCATTCCCAAAAGAAGAGCATTTTATAATTTTTTTTTTTTTTTTGAGACAGAGTTTCACTTTATTGCCCAGGCTAGAGTGAGTGCCGTGGCGTCAGCCTAGCTCACAGCAACCTCAAACTCCTGGGCTCAAGCAATCCTGCTGCCTCAGCCTCCCAAGTAGCTGGGACTACAGGCATGTGCCACCATGCCCGGCTAATTTTTTCTATATATATTTTAGTTGGCCAATTAATTTCTTTCTGTTTATAGTAGAGATGGGGTCTCGCTCTTGCTCAGGCTGGTCTCGAACTCCTGAGCTCAAACGATCCGCCCACCTCGGCCTCCCAAAGAGCTAGGATTACAGGCTTGAGCCACTGCGCCCAGCCGCATTTTATAATTTTAAAATTTCAAAATTAAAACTAAAAAGCAAGGTGGAATTTAAAAAATTTTAAATTTAAGATGAAAGTGTTTAACTTCATTACTAATCAAGTAAATATAAGCTGAAGTGAAAATACAGCATTTTTACTTGGAAAGTTGGGAGAGTGTTGGTGTGAGCGTAGGCAAATAGACATGTATACATCACCAGTGGGAATACAAATTGCCACTTTTAGGAGGGCAATTTAGCAATTGTAATTAGAACTCAATAAAATAGTTTATACTCTTTATCCAGTAATTTCATATATAGAAATTTATCCTAAATAAAAAATCAACTGGGTTAAGCTGTATGCATAAGAATACAATCACAGCATTGCATATAAAAGAAAAAAAGCTAATTAGGCACAATCCCCATGACCCAAGGCAATGGAATAGAAGGTGGCCTTAGAAATGATGATTCAGGTCTACCATATACATTTTTTAAATTCATTAAATATCATTAAATGAAAAAAAAGAGACGTGTATATTATTTTATTTTGTACAAACACATACTTTCATATAAATTTTTTCAGATTATTTAACCTATGCAGATAAAAATTTACGTGTATATATTTACAACGAGAAACATTTCGAAGATATTATACAGAAAATATTAACAGTGACTTGGTTGGGAATTGAAGTGATTTGGGAATTCAAGTTTTTTCTTTTCTTCATATGTGTAACTTCTATCTTTTATATGACAAAAATAGTGACATGGAGACTAACTATGGATCACATCTATAAAGACAGGCAGATGTAATTACTTTGCCAAATTGGATAATGTAGTAGCAAATCTATATAATTTATGGTAGAAGCAAAATTTGCATTTGAATCCAGATATGTTACTACAACTGCCCAGATACAGTCAGTAAATGTTCCAACTTCTATTTTCATATGACTATAAAAATCTGTCCAAAGGATATATAATACAGTGACTCCCCAGCAGATATTAATAAAAGTATTCATTGTGTAATTTATAAAGTACAGATCAAAAAGAAAAAAGTTGGAGGACTCACACTCCCTGATTTCAAAACATATTACAAAGCTACAATAATCAAAACAATATGGCACTGGCATAAAGATAGACAAATAAACCAATAGAATAGAAAAGCCTAGAAATAAACTTTTACGTGATCAGTGATTTTTGAGAAGGGTGCCAAGACCACTCAGTAAGGAAAGACCAGTCTCTTTATGAAATGTTGTTGGGAAAATTGTATATTCACATGCAAATCTGGACCCTTCTCTTATACCATATAAAAAAAATTAACTCAAAATGGATTAAAGACCTAAAACTATAAAACACTTGGAAGAAAAGATAGGGAAAAAGCTCTGTGACATTAGATTTGGTGATGATTTCTTGGATATGACACCAAAAGCACAGGCAACAAAAGCAAAATTTGACAAATGGGACTGCATCAAACTTAAAACTGTTGTGCATCAAAGCACACATCAACAGAGTGAAAAGGCAACCTACAAAATGGGAGAAAATATTTGCATATCATATTTTTGATAAGGGGTCAATATCCATAATACATAAAGAACTCCTACAACTCAACAACAGAAAAATCAAATAACCTGATTTTCAAATAGGCAAGGGACTTGCATAGACATGTCTCCAAAGATGATACACACATGGCCAATACATATATAAAAGATGTTCCACATCACTAATCATCAGGGAACTGAAAATCAAAACCACCATGAGATATCACCTCAAACCCAGTAGGATGGCTACTGTTAAAAAAACAGCAACAAACAAGCAAAAAATAACAAATGTTAGTGAGGATGTGGAGAAACTGGAATCCCATGCATTGCTGGTGGGAATGTAAAATGGTGCAGCTGCTGTGGAAAACAGCATGAACTTTCCTCAAAACACTAACAGAACTACCATAGGCTCTGCAATCCTGACTCTGGGTATATATCCAAAGGGATGTGAAGCACGGTCTTGAAGAAATATCTGCACACCACGTTCACTGCAGCACTATCCACGATAGCCAAGAGGTAGAAGAAACCCAAATATCCATTTCTGAATGCAGGATAAATAAACGTGGAATATGCACACAGTGGACTACTATTCAGCCTTACAAAGGAAGTAGTTCCTAGCACATGCTACGACATGGATGAACCTTGAGGACACTGTGCCAAGTGAAGCAAAGCAGTCATAAAAAGACAGACACTGTATGACTCTACTCCTATGAGGTACTTACAGTAGAAAAATCCACAGGTACAGAAAGAAGAAAGGTAATTGCCAAGGGCTGAGGAGTGGGGAAAAAGGAGACTTCATGGGTATAGAGCAGGGGTCCTCAAACTTTTTAAACAGGTGGCCAGTTCACTGTTCCTCAGACCGTTGGAGGGCTGGACTATAGTTTTAAAAAAACTATGAACAAATTCCTATGCACACTGCACATAATCTTATTTTGAAGTAAAGAAACAAATGGGCAAAAACACCCACATGTGGCCGCCCTCGGGCCGTAGTTTGAGGACGCCTGGATAGAGTTTCAGTTTGGGGTTTGAAAAAGTTCTATAGATCCGTTCCACAGCAATGTGAATATACTGAACATGACTGAACTGTACACTTCAAAACGATTAAGTTGGTAAATTTTATGTTGTGTGCTTTTGACCACAGTAAAAAAAGTGCATACACGGTAAAAACATAAAGATCATAGGACAATATAAGGGAGCTTTATTAAGATGTACGTCTTACTAAACAGAACAATGTATGCAGACTAATATTATTTTTCCTTTCAGCCAGAAAACTTGCCAAATTATAAGCTGACTAAATTAAACATTAAAAAAGTCTAAAATAGTTTTTCATACGTAAAACTTCATTTCATGTAAAACAAAATAAAGAGAAAAAATATAATATCTAACATTCTCGACAGCAAATATTGAGCATACAGAAATACATCCTTTAAAACTTAAAAAAAGTTAGGGAAATATGAGGTATTAGGAATGCAATGTAGACATTACTTAAGATTTTGAAAATAAGGAACTGTACATGTGATGAACGTACAATAGTTCTGAAGTTTGACCTTTCCCTGACAATCAAAATATATTCACCAAAAACATACTTAACTAAAATACGTTGTGAGTCTGAGGACCATCCCACAAATGAGGCCGGAAGGTGAGCAAATCGCTTCGTGTTCTGAATGATCGTTAAGTGCAAAGTAGAAATAACTGGAAAGACTAGGTGGAGAGAGAGTGCGTGGGCTCCTGTACTCCTGGCAAGAAGTGGAGCCCAGACATGGCCGGGAGCAGCTGTCAGCAGCAGTACAGGGGCGACACAAAAGCATTCATCACGGTCTTGCTTCTTTACTCCGTGCATTGAAGGCAGAACCTAAGGTTTTTTAAAAACTGCTACAAAATTCTCAAAAAATGATCAACTCACTCACTTTTTTCCACTCAGTACAAAGAAAGGTCAGAATTTCAAAACGCAAGACAGTTGCTAAACTATCAGTGGTGTGCTAATGATCAAAGACTTTTTTTTTTTTTTAGTTAAAAAAAGCCCCCACAAAATCATAATCCAACTTGAAGATGAAGATACAGAAATTAGAGTTTTAGGATAATCAATAAATCTTTTTAAATTACTCTGCTTTCTCTTTATTTTGTTTAGACTGCTGTGGTTTGGGGGGACAGAGAAACATGAGCAACTCCATTTCCTCTCCAAGCGAGACAGGACACACATTTTAAAAAATAAATTACAAGGGAACAGAGATACGATACAAGATGCCTCCTTAAACTGGTTTCCACAGTTCAATGCTAATTTTTACTCCTGGCTTGCAGACAGCTAGGGCAAAAAGACAACAGAAAACCACCCTGGATTTTACTTAATCACTGCTTGAGGAAAGGCAGAATATAAATACATCTTATAGACTCAAATTTTTCCCTGACAGTGAATTTAAAGAGGAATTTTTAATTGAACTGAATCCAAATAACACCAGTTACCCTAATGAACAATGAGTTTGAAAACTGCTATTTTAAGAAAATGTGGTTATAAATCATCAATTCTTCAATCCATGAGCACATTTCTGCAAGGAGATGGCATACCATCGTCCAGTTTTATAATGACCTCAGTTAACCCAAGGTTCCCATGTCCTGGGTAGCACAAGCAAGGCACGGTCGAATTTTCTGCCCTGTACTTTTGTCAGTACCTTGTTCATACTAGTGGATCAGCTGTAATTCCTGTTTCTCAGCACTCCACAGTGATGGCCCCTTATTTGAAATTGGACAAATGCTAACAGCAAGATGAATTGTTAAGGGAAGGGTCTAAATCTCATAAACAGTGTTGGGGGTACCAGGGAGCACCCTGGGAACAGAAGATGAGAAAATGGACCTCATGGGGACGGGCTGAGGGTGGAGGGGATATGGAAAGGGCAGGGCACAGGTTGTCCTCGTGCTTAGTCCTCAGTCACGGAAGCTCTAGGTGAGGCCTCCTAGTGCAACCAGTGCAACCAGACACCTACCTACAGGTGGCTGGGCAGCGGGGCTACTAGGTGAATCCCAGCCCTTTGATTTACAAGCACATTTATCTGCTCTGAGCATCAGTTTTCTCCTTTGTAAAGAGGGAAGACATTAACCCCTGCTTTACAGAATGGCTTTGACATACAGTGCTTAGCACGTAAGTAAGTGCTCAATAAATGTTAGCTGTCATTGCTGTAGAAGCAGCAGGGAGCTGGCCGGGGCTAGGCTATCCTTTCAGGGTTGGTGTCTGGTCTACCTGCACAGGGACAGGGTGGGGCACGGGGGCGCCAGCAGAGGAGGCTGGAGGCCCATCAGCCACACTTTGAAAAAGTCACGCAAAGCTTTCACTGGCCCAAAACCATTAATCTGCTATAATGTCCAATATTTTATTTAGTGCTTCCTATGGCCTGGGCACTCTGCTGGGACTTTACATGCCTCGTATCCTTAATGCTTTTTAACAATTCTGTAGGTACGTACCATCATGAGATGATCGTTTTATAGGTGATAAGAACACATGTCAGAGAAGTCAAGTGACTGGTCTAAAGTCACTGAATGCGTTTGGGAACAAGGAGACCCTGAATCCCCTCTCCAGAATGACTCAAGTTGTGGGTGGAGGAGACAGGATTTCCACACCCCACCTGCCACTGGGAAGGAAGCGGCCAGCGTCCTGCAGGGCCTAAGGCCTGAGCCTCGAGGCAGCAGCGGGTCCTTAGGAGAGTGAGGCTGAGGCCACAGGGGGCGCAGTGGCACCAGGAAGAGCAATGCTCACCTTGTCCTGACTTTGGCATCATTTTTCTAGAAGCAATATGCACTTTTGTGCATTTCTTTCTGCCTCAGTTCCCCCATCTGTGAACTGGATTTTAACTATTTGCCTTCTTCATAGAAATATGGTCAAGCTGGAAGGATACTTTTAAACCAAACCGAAAAGACCTGGGTAAAAGTCCCTGTGTAGTTACTGCTTGCCTCATACACTAACGCTGGCTGAGAAAGGATGGAATTTTAAACTAATCACAGAAAGAAACTGGGAAACATTCGAATGTCAGTTCATTTATAACTTTCCCGCATCTAAGTATTCACTTAAAGAATGAGCAATCACCGTAGACACTAAAGCAGGAGCTCAAATGATGACAAGGTGGGTTGGGGGCCTCGGGAGGAAGCAGGCGTGGCGGGAGACCCAGGAGACCTGCTCTCACACACCCCTGCAGGGTCTCTTCGAAAAGCCAGGAGGTGGCTTTTGAAAACTAAGCCCTTGGTCCTGCCTCCCCCACCTCTCTCTGGGCACTGCCTGCCTCAGCCTGCCCACCCCTGAGGGCTCCTCTTCTCCCCACCAGAGGAAGCGTGTAGATGCACCTTTACCAGAGAACTGGAGAAAGCAAATGCAGAGGTATGCTGTTTGTACTCAGTTCACGTTCCTCAGTTCCATCTGCAGAAGATCAAACCTCCGGTATTGATATTCACAGATATTACCGCAGCTCTGAGATTATAGGCCACTACTTTTTTTTTAAAGGGCAGATTTGTTGAGATACAATTCACATACCATACACTTCACTCATTTAAAGTGTCCTGCAATGCAATGGTTTTTAGTATATTCACAGTGTGGTATTAATATAACCACCACCACAAGCAGTTCCAGAACATTGCCATCACTCATAACCTTTAGCAATCACCTTCCATTCTTCCCAACCCTCTCCAACTCCCAGCCTTACACAACCACTAATTTACTATTTTTCCTCTACAGATTTGCCTATTCTGGACATTTCATACAGATGAAATCATGTAATATGTAGCTTTTATGACTGGCTTTTTTCACTTAGCATGTTTTCTAGGTTCATCTCTGTTGTAGCATGTGCCAGAATTTCCTTCCTTTTTATTGATGAAAAATATTCCACTGTTCAAATATATTCCATTTGGTTTATCCATTTATCAGTTGGTAGACATTTGGGCTGGTCTTAGTCAGTTTTGTGCTGCTACAATAGAATACCCCAGACTGGATAATTTATAAGGAACAGAAATTTATTTCTCACAGTTCCTAGAGGCTGGGAAGTCCAAGATCAAGGCACCAGTGTCTGGTGTCTGGGGAGGGCCTTTTCACTGTGTCCCTGGAGGGGAGGAATGCCGTGTCCTCCGATGGCAGAAGGAAGGAGGGCAAAAAAGGGACAAGCTCCTCTGTCAAGCCCCGTAATAAGGGCACTTTCATGAAGGGAGGAACCATCACAACCTAAGCCACTTTTAAGGTACCACCTCTTAATACCATCACATTGGCAACACCTGGATTTTGGAGAGGATACGTTCAAACCACAGCAGGGTTGTTTTAGCGTTTTGGCTATTGTGTATAATAGTGCTATGAACACTAGTGTACAAGTTTTTGTGTGGACATAGGCTTTCAATTCTCTTGGCTATAAGCCAGTAGAACTGTTAGGTCACATGGTAACTCCATGTTGACCTTTGTGAAGAAATGCTAGACTGCACCCTTTTACATTGTCACCAACAGTGTACGAGGGCTCCAATTTCTCCATGTCCTCACCAACACTTGTTACTGTCTTTCTTTTTGGGGACAAAGCATGTGGCTTTGATTTGCATTCTCCTGATTATTAATGATGCTGAGCATCTTTTCATGTGTTTATTGGTCATTTGTATATCATCTTTGGAGATATGTCTATTCAAACTCTTTGTCCTTTAATTGGATTATTTGTCTTTTTATTACTGAGTTGTAAGAGCTCTTCACATATTCTAGATAAGATAGTCCCTTACCAGATATATGATTTGCCAATATTTTTCTCCCATTCTGTAGGTTATCCTTTTACTTTCTCAAAGGTGTCCTTTGAAGCATAAAAGTTTTAAATTTTGATAAAGTCCAACAGGATATTTTTTTTCTTTCGTTGCTCGTGCTTTTTGGTGTTAGACCACTACTTTTTGTGGCTCCTCAGGTGTTGGGTCTCTGTCCAAGGTCATGTTTGACTCGCCAGGCTATTTCCTACCTTGTTTCTGCCCTTCACACCCAAAGCTTTATCTCTGTCTCTGGCATCAAGAAGATAACCCCCCACCCCAGGCATGCCTCTAGTCAAAACCATCCTGATCTTGTGGTCAAGTCCAGTTAGAGTCTTCTGTCTGTAGTGCCTTGGAGCATGGTTTCTGATGTTGGACTCCCTGGCTGTGACTCCCAGCTCCACCACACACGGGATAAGCCATCTCATATGATAATCTTAAAGCTTGATAAGCTCAGTTTCTTCATTTGCACCACATTGTGAAAATTATAGAAAATGATTCATGAAAAGTACTTAGCCCAGTGCCTGGTACATCATAAATAATAAATGTTTGCTGCTCCTGTAATGCTGCTGTTTCATACCTTTGCAGAAACGCCTGTTTTTGTAGCTCCAGGAATCCTTGTTCCTCTCTCTTCTGCCTGTGGTCGGTTAACACTGGCTGCACTCAGTCCCCACTAATTTATCTACCATTCTGCTTTGTCTTGTTCCCTGCTCACCTAGCAGAACAATGCCTCATCCCTCCCTTGCAGACCACTACCCTTGCCCCGAATCTAGTCTTCCAGACTCCATCTTCAGCCGTCTGTCTTATCTAGCATATCCATCCAGTGGTTACTGAGAAGCACTCACAACTTTAGAATTCCTTCTCCCAGGCTTGGCGCTCCATCTAGTCCAGTGTAGCCCTCTCTTCTCTATGGCCTGGCTGCCTCTTCAATGTGTTCATTGAGGTTTTCTGGTTCACACCTGCCTGCCCCCCCCTCCCCTCATTGCCTCTCCTCTATGCCACCCCTCTCTCCTCCTGTCCCTCCCTCCACCTCTTGGCAACTTCTCACACACACCGGGATCGTGCCCACATTAGGCCCTCCCCCCTAGAGCTTCCCTCTGCCCCCAGCGTTCGTCCCCACATAGCTGCTTGCCCAGGGGCCTCCTCTCCTTCAAGTCTTTACTCAGCTCTCACCTTTGCAATAAAGCCTGTCCTGATTACCCAGTTAATACTGTAACTTGGCCACCCATCCCCCACGTGGCCATGCCAATCGCCCTTGTCTACTTTAGGGTTTCTTTTGTCCATAGCAATTATCATCTTCCATCTGTCTGCACAATTCACTTCTTTGTCATTTACTACTTAGATATGTTTTTAGAACTCTATCAGGATATAAGCTCTATGTGGGCAGGGATCTGTGACACTTTATTCTCTGATATAGCCCAAATACCTAAAAGCAAGGCCTACTGGCTGCTGGGCAGACATCCGCCGAGACGGCTGAGTGGTGGTGACTTGCATTTCCCTAGTGTCCTCCTGTGAACCTCCTCCTATGACTGCCCGCTGCCCTGCACGCTTACGCTTCTGTGAGTTGCCTGTTCGCTTTTTTGTCCGCTTGTCCAAGTTTTCCTTTTTATTGATTTGTAAGAATTCTTTAGATCTCCAAGACACTCACGATTTGTCAGTAAGCCTGTCCATCTGGCTTGTAACCAGTGCCTGTCGCAGTGCGTAGCAGATGGCAGGCACGGAGAATCCAGGGGTGAGTGTCGAGACAAGAAGTCTGGAACACAGATGTCTTCAGGTTAGCACCGGTGTGCATTCGAGTTGGGGAGGGAACAGGAAAACATTGCCCTTGCAAAAGTTAATTCAATCATTAGTAGGGAAAGAAACCACCCTACTCACCCTGGCAAGCAGTCCCCACAGGTGGCATCGCTGGTGGCTGAACAGTTTGCCTTCTGAAAGCGGTTCACCAGCGCACAGTCCAGGCATGGCTTGCATTTCTGGAAGCCCCAGTCTTCCTTGAACCTGTGGGGCCGGCATGTCACGCACTGTGCATCCTCCCCGTAGCCGAAGCCACATTCCTGTGGGGATTAACAGGCAATAGAAAGCTATTCAGGCCTTGCAAGCGTGAAAAAGGAAAGACCGCTGGGATGAAACAAAGACCCGGTCTAATAATTACCGAGTGTCGGCTTTCCTAGACACAAAGGCAGCTCTTTCAGCGAGTTCAAATGTGTCTTCCACCGCTAATAATCTCTCTTACTACGATAAGTATACTTAGTCATCCACTTTATTCAAGAAGCCATGAGCATGGGAATAATAAAGGGTCTCTCGGGCTCCCACTGCTACATTATTGTCAGCGTATGGCAGAATTATGGCACTTTCTTCTTCTCCAATTAAGCCAGTCATGTGAATGCTCAGGAGCTAAAGCCAGTGGAACGTTCAGGCACTTATTCACTTTTCAGGGCGGGAAATAAATACTTTGATATCAAGGGTGATGTTTTCGAAAACAAGGATGACTGCATAAGAAATTCACAGGTTTTCAAGCCTACAAATCTATCCAATAGAGAGCTCCTTGAAATGTTTGTCAATTTGGTATTCCCCAAGAGAAGAAAGAGTCCTACATATTACAAGGAAGCAAACTTGTTGTTGAGACAAACTCTACGGTACCAAAGGCCTCACACTTCTCTAGATTTGGACATCAGAACAGTACTGTTCTTCAAGGATGGGTGAAACAGATGGCTTTTTGACCTAGATGTATGTGATCATGTAGGCCAATTTATTTTTATTAAAAAATAAATTATAACACAGAATTAGAAGTATAATTTCATTGCCTTCAAAAGCATTCATAGTAAGTACCAACATTTATTGGGAGCTGTCTCTAAGTGGGAACCTTATTATCATTATTTTTTATTTATTTTTCAGAGACATGATCTTGCTACATTATCCAAGCTGGTCTTGAACTCTGGGCTCCAGTGATCCTCCCACCTCAGCCTCCCAAGTAGCTGGGACTACAGGCAAAAGCCACCCTGCCCAGCTTATAGCAAGAACTTCACACACATTATTTCAATAATCCAAACAGATGTAGTGTTAGAACCAGGATTTGAACCCACACAGTCTAATCCCAGAGTCAGACTTCATAACCACTATACTATAGAGCCTGTCAGGTATTTCTTGCATATAAATTACATATCCATAGGAAGATGTTTGAAAGATTCTATACTCACATGTTAACACTGGTTATCTGTACTTTGTGATGGCTTCTATAGAACACTGGTTATTTAAAAAAAAACACAAAACAGCGGCTTAAGAGGATCAAGAGGGGTGCCCATGTAGGTAGCAGGCTGAGTGAACCCACAAAAGCAGGCTAGATGTTGCAGAGGGAAGAGGGCTCAGAAGAAATCTCTTAGAGCCTCAAATTTCTTCATTTGTAAACCCTGGATGCTGGAATGCAAGTTCCAGCTAGTTCGAAATCCCCATTTTCTATATAATTTACACATTTTAATTTCTTCATCCATATTTATATACGAAATCAAGGAAGCAGTACTTACTGGTGAAAAATTAAATCAAAACCAAACCGAAGGATAGTACTGCCTGCCCTCGATAAACTGCTCAATAAAAGATTCTAAGCGATCACTTCAATCTAGATTTTCTTACTAATTAACTCATTCACATTCTGGATGAGCAACACCTTCTTTACTCCTCTCAATTATTCTGCCTGTCTTTCAAATGTACCTCTTGAACATGCACAACAAAGAGTTGGGGAGAAAAAAAGTGCAAGGTCAACCTCCTTCTTAATCCTGAGTGCTTGAGCTACACAATATTCTAAACCAAATGCACAGAGGAGGGAGAGAGAGAGAGAGAGAGAGAGAGAGAGAGAGAGAGAGAGAGAGAGAGAGAGAAAAGCATGTGATTTAAAGAACTGATTCACAAATGAGAGTTTCTTTGAAATTGTTAACAGGGATTATCTCTTTTGGGGGAAGGGGTGGTTAGCAGAATTACGAGGAGGTGTTCAATTTTTATTAATTCTGCAGTACGTAATTTAATGTTTGCAACAGCATCTGTTACTCTCGTGATCAGGAAAACGATCCAAACACATATTCAGAGAGAACTTCTTTGCACATGTGCTAGGTCGTTGTGGGGAGGTCGCTGTTACTCTGGCTCTGCGCTGGAGCAGCTGTGCTTTTGGCCGCGTGCATGCGAATGGGTCTCTGCAAGCACGGAAGAGAGCCTCCCACTCCCGGAGTCTCCTGGGATCAAAGCGCAGTGCGCGTGACATTCTGGGGGCGGGCACCGCATTGTTCACACGCTAAGCATCCCCGCGTCAAAGGTTCACGCAGGAGCAGAGGGTTTCAGAATCATGCTTTGATCCAGGCAGCTTGAGGCTGTGTGAGTCTCATGTACAAGTTAAAACATGACAAAGAAGAAAAGAAAAAAGGAAGAAAGTAGAACGGAAAACAAAGAGAAAGGAAAACACAAGAGAAAAGAGGTGCATTAACTGGGAGTATGTGTTGTATGGATTCTGTTTTTCAAGCCAGGTTGACACAGCAGACAAAGTATGCACTTTCCCACGTTAGATCCAAAGACACATGAGTCTGAATGTCAAGTCTGCCACTTGCTGGAGAAGCTATTCTGGGAGCTCTCTGACCCTCAGTCTCGTCATCTGTGAGATAATACCTGACCTACAGGGATGTTGTGAGGAATCAAGGGAAAAACATACAAAGCCTCTAAACTCTAAATCAAGCACAGAGTGAGCATCCATTACATAAATTATACCTATGGATATTATCATTTCAGATTTTCTACAACCCAACAAGCCAACTTTCCTGATTCAAGTCTAATAAAGTGTCTTTGGGAAACAAGGCGCTCTTCAGACCCGGACTCCTTCTAGCTTACTTGAAAAATACTGCCTTGCATCTAAAACATTTTTATTGAATAAAAATCTTTCCCAAATAAGTCACAAATCTTTTTTAGTTAAAAAAATTTTGAACATCATACAAAGTATAATTTAACCTGCACGCTCACTGCGCTGTAATACCAGGGCCGCTGTGTGCACCGGCAGCTCTGCCGTTTGAATTCCTGGGACTGGCAGGCAGCTGTCATGCCGCCCAGCTGACTCTCCCTGTCTCCAGCAATGCACTTCCTCTCTCCACTGAGAAACCAGGTAAGTGATCAAAGCAGAAATGAACTTAAGAGAAATCTAAACAGGAGTTTGGAAGATTTCACTTCTCTTGAAAAAGAACTCATAGTTTCCCATGGGGGAGGTCCTTGTGCTTATTTTTTGATTCCTGACTGTATTACAGAGTTCGTACCGCACACAAGGACCGTTTTGACCAGGTGTTCTTGCCATATGTCATTCTATGTCATTTATATGCCATTATATTTTGTGGAATGAGCACTTCATGACAGCGTTTTTTTTTGTTAGGTTGGTTTTGGTCCATTCTACTCGTAGACTGGACCAAGTCATGTTTAGAAAGAAAACAAAACCAGGTGCCAAATGTGTCTTGTTTTGCCTCTATTATCTGGACATTAACTCACTAATTCTGCTTAGACTTGATATGTTATAGTGGCGGCAACAGTGACGTTCGACAGGGTGGGTTTCGGTGGGGGGCTGAGATAAAGCTTTGCATCCAACACTATTGACAAAATTCCCAGACCTACTGAGCATACACCAAACACTCTCCCGGGAACGTTTATAGACATTGCTTATTCAGGAAAATTTCATTTGAAATATATTTTCTCTAAAGTCTTTGCCATTTTCAAAGAGATAATACTAGAAAACCAGCTTACTATTATTTTTAAACTATTAAAAATAGCTTGCAGTTCATGATAGGCTAAGAAATGAAGTGACCATTACATGATGCATTAACTAGAAACCCTGAATTAACAAGAAATTCAGAGAAATTATTTCCAAGGAATTAAATTACAGTATAGTGTCCATGGGAGCAACCACTCTTTGAGTTGATTGTCATATTTCGAATGCACCATAAACATAGACTCTGTAATTATTTGTAACCCAGACTATAAAGTCAACAGCATATAAATATTAAATTACCCCCAATATAAATGTCTGCTTTGATGTTTTTATTTCATTCAGTAAAACCAGGTGGTTAAAATGCCTTGAAATCTTCCCCATTAAAATGTTCAATAAATAACTACCACGAGGAAAAAGAAAGGCAAAAAAACCACCTGAAGGGAAACCCAGCAACCTCAGGCCCGTGGCAATGTTAGTCAGCAGAGTGAGACTGAGCCTTTACAAACTGGTGTCCCCACCCCGGCTAGAGACCACTTCTTTTTTCTTTTTATCACTTATATACTGAAAAATGACTACACAGAACTAGTATGCCTTTCTTCCCATGCCTGGTCCCCAGCTTCTTGCTTCCTGCAGCCAGGCACAAACTGGTACCAGGCTTTGGCGTAACCTGCCAGAAACACTTTGCTCGCATGTGCCCATGTGTTTAACACCCTCTTCTGCAACTGTTTTCCCGCTCAAGGCGTCCTGGAGAGTGCTCCACGTTGGCAGACGGAGCGAGCGCCCCATTGCAGGGACACAGTTGGGGCTGTTCTTACTCATCACTGCACCCCAAGTGCTGGGACAGGGGGTGGCCGTGGATGTTTGGTCAATTTGCATCTGCATTGATCTCATGACCTAATTGTGTATCGAATGAAAACAGCATCAAATCTTTTGTTTTTGCCCCCATACATTTCAGAAAGAAAGGGGTAATTTCCCTAGGTGTGCTATTTTCTGCAGAAGGCAGACAAGTAAGTAAATAGATAAGGACATGAGCTATGTTCGGATTTAGCCTTTTGACAAAGACTCTCTCCTTGATCAAACTCTAGACAGGCTCCTCTGAGCCACTTTCCCAGTGGGCCCTGTCCTCGAGTGCCCAGTTGCCCAAGAACCCTGCCGAATACGTTCAGCAGAGCTCCCCATCCTCTGTAAGCGTTCCCTCTTGGTACGTGATCAGGTTCCTCATCCCTCGCCGCCCCCCAGGGGCTGTCCGACCACCCTGGCCTGTGTTCAGCCAGAACCCCCTCCCCCTGACATTGCCTCTTAATAACTTTCCATCCACCAAGCCCACACTGCTCCTTGGCTGTCACCCCCAACTTGCCGTGCCATCCTCGGAAGAGAGCCCGGTTCTACACTGAGGTTTCCGGGCTCTGTTGCAACAGTCCTGAGTAAAATCTGTTGCGCCACTCTACAGCCAGCGCTGGGTTTTCTTGACACTTTCCCGGTTGCACTAGAGCTCCCCCTCCTATCATTTCCTACGAAGGACTCTGTTGTGTGTGTGTGTGTGTGTGTGTGTGCGTGTGCGTGCGTGTGTGTGTGCATGTGTGTTTGTGTGTGTGTCTGGCGAGGGGAGGGAAAGTGGGGGGCGGAGCAGAGTAAGTCTGTCATTGGCCTGGGCTTCAGTATTGGGTATATGCATTTTATTTTTCTTTTTTCTTTTTTTTTTTTTTGAGACACTAGTCTCACTCTGTTGCCCAGGCTAGAGTGAGTGCCGTGGCGTCAGCCTAGCTCACAGCAACCTCAAACTCCTGGGCTCAAGCAATCCTGCTGCCTCAGCCTCCCAAGTAGCTGGGACTACAGGCATGTGCCACCATGCCCGGCTAATTTTTTCTATATATATTAGTTGGCCAATTAATTTCTTTCTATTTATAGTAGAGATGGGGTCTCGCTCTTGCTCAGGCTGGGCATTTTATTTTTCTAGAGCATGGTCTACCACGTGGTCTATCAATGGAAGAAACGCATTTCTACTTTACATACCCCATAGTCTTTATTTTCGAAATTATGACCTGGGTACCCTCAAAGCGTGAGGGAAATACCTAGTACTTCCTCGAATCCCTGAGCAGACCTTTTTATTAATAAATCCCAAGGTGGGAAAATATCTATATGGATAAAATAATAATGCAATTTTTTTTTAAAAAAGCATCGCTATGGGTTTCCTACTTACTTCCTAAAATCGTACATGAAGTGAACAATCCTGGGTATCTAGCACCCCTCTCCATCTCTCTTTCCCAAAAGGCTGGTATGTTACAGGCTGGTGAGTAAGAAATAAAAGCTTGCTGAATAAACAAATGGATGAACAAATATTGTTTAAGCCAGTGTTTCCTAAAGACTTACTTTTTTATTTTTTATTATTTTTAATGCTAAGGAGCAAAAGCCTGTAAGGGGCACAGCGATGGCTCCCCCTGGGCAAGGCTGCTGGGTGGGCTGGGTGGGTGGGGGTCGGGGTGGGGGGGTGACAGCCTTCCTTATCTTGGTCCCAAGGCAACAGAGGGCTGGACCCAGCTGGGCTGCTTCTACCCAAGCTGGCGGCAGCGGTAGCTCTGTCACTCTGCCCAATATTTTTAAGCCATATTTGGTGGTTTTCCAGTAGCAAAATGACTCAAAGTAAACAGTCCCCAAATCCCCTTCTCTCTTTTCTCCCTCTGTAAACCCAGCATTTAACAAAAACACACGCAGGTCCCACCTACAAGTTTGAGGGGCATTTAGTTTCTCAGACCACAAGGAAGAACCTCCCAGACCCTCCTCGTTCAAGAAACACATTCTGGGGCCTCAAGTCAAAAGCACTATTTATTTTGTACAGCCACTAAGTCATTAACTTTGGTTTCTTTGAACTTTAAAAGTTAAATGTTAAATTTCAAATTTGGATGGGGAAGAAGTTATTTGTGGAGAAAATCTAGGGCACGCAAATGGAAATGACAAATTAGATTTATGTCGCCAGTACTTAGAAATCATCTTTTTAATTTCCTTTAATAAAACAACACCAAAGAGATATTTCCCTCCAACTTTCAGTTTACGAAAATCTGTACTTGAGTTTTTTTAGAGAAAAATTACAAGCGGGAGCTTGTTAATAACTGCCAAACATCACTAGGCTCAATCAGGTATAATTAAACACAAAGTGAGCAACACTGTAATTAAATGGCAGAAATGAATCTTTTTTTTTAATGCTTACAAATTACATTAATTTTTTTCTTTTGGTGACTTTCTTTATAGGGATGAAAATAGTTTTCAAAAAAGTAGACCTCTTTCAAACTAAGAAGCTGGATATAACCCCACATGGAGGAAAGTATGTTGTTGTTTACAAGAGTTAATTCTTTTTTTTTTACATTAACTAAAGTCATCCCAATAATTGGTTAGAAAAGCTTACTTTGAAAACCCTGCCAGAGACGTGAAGCTTGTTTCAAGTGGTTCATGCAAAAACTAGTTTCCTGATTTACTGCTGTGAGGCGATCATGTTAAAAGCACATTGTTGGCATTAATACCCGGGGAGGGGGAGGGGCTGTGGCCAGGCGAGTTCTAGGCAGTGCGGAATTGAAAGCCTGATGCAGCTACCTCAGGAAAATAAAAATCATCCTCTCCCACATATCCCCAAGCTAGGCTTTATTTTCATGAGCTGAAAGGATGCCCCAGAGCCAAGTAACACTCTCATACACATGTACAGCTCAAAACACCCAGCAGGTACTACTTAATGGAGCAAAACTATTTTGCATTTTTTTTGACACTGAAATAGGAAAACCACTCTCAGTTACCTTTCTCATGAACTTTCAGAAACTAGACCTTGCAGTGAAAGAGCGACAGGGTGGCACGGCTCAACGGGGTAAAATCCTCAGTCTCCAAATGGCTCGGTGACCTGTCACACAGTTTTCTAAACAAACGTACAGGGAAGCTGACTTTTAGGCCAAATGACTGCAAAGAATCTCAACGAGAAGAGATGCAGCTTGGGAGGGAGAGGGCTAATGAGATGCTCCTGCTCGGAATGCCAGGGACGGAACATCATCTGGCGCCAGGAGCGTGGAGGAAAGGAAACAGATGGGCCTTGGGAGCTGGTGGCAGGCTGGTTAGGAGGAGGAAGAGGGGAGGAAGGCTGCCCCCATGCATCAGGTCCCCGGGATTTGGACGTCCCCTTTTGTTTTAGAGGTTGGTCCTGAGCCGTAATCTCTGGAGGAAAGTTGATGGCTTTAGAGTTGCACTGCCCGGTACGACAGCACAATATGGCTTCGTTTAAATCTAATAAACTACAATGAAATATAATTAGCAACCCTCTTCCTCGGTGACACCGGCTAGCCACATTTCAAGTGCTCAATAACCTCAGTGGCTAGTCACTCCCACGATGCACAGCGCAGACAGCGGCCATCATCGCCGACAGTCCCACCAGCGAGCGCTGTGCCAGGGCGTCAGCAACTCGAGAAAGAGACGGTTGCCCCCACGTGGCTCCTCCCACCCCCGCACTGTTACTTATTAGCCGTGATGATGGACAAATCGATTAACCTCTGTGTCTCAGTTTCCCCGTCCGTAAAATGGGGGTAATCGTACTCCCTATTTGAGCCATATGTTGTAAGGATTCCACCACTTAATACACGAAGATCACACGGATAGCACCTAGCTCATTATATTAAAAGGTAGCCAACATTAGCCGTTTGGGTTACGTGACACGTATTACGGAAAGACAGTACATATCTGTCGCGTTGAGAGATGTCCTTTACAGGAACATAACCCAAAATATCCAAGGTGGAAGGTTAAAATAAGTAATCTTTTAAAAGTGGCCAAAGAAGGGAAGGGTATCGATCTAAGGAAACAACGGTATTAGTGGCCCTGGAGCAGCTAGGCGGACTTCTTACCGTCTAATAATAGAAAGGGCATGAAAAGAGGCTGGGACCCACTGACCACACACCCCAGGTGGGCAGACTGTCCCCAGGAATGCGATTCCAGCAGCCCCAGCAAGCCCCGACCTGTGTTGTAAGTGGTAGAAACCTAACAATGGGAAAGAAAGCCCAGACACCTTGACAAAAAAATAGCACTGCCTGCCTTCCAAAGAAAATAATAATTAGGAGTAATAAAACCACAGATGGAAAGTTGAACTATACTTGCTTACCGGAAGCATTTCTAAGCTTAACTTTAACACACAGATAAATGTTTTTAATTGGAAAGAACCTCATGCCCCACAGTATGCTAATTTAGATAGAGAGAACTGATAGTAGAAAACAGAAGTTTTAAGTTGTGTTTAAGACAGTGAAACAAGGATGGTAACAATGGTAGAGTAGAGGTTATTTGAAAGCTCTTTGTCAGGTGAAAATGCACTTTTTTTTTTTTTTACTTTGAATACAAAGAAAATTTTAGTTGTGCATATCAATCATCTGTTGTACTTTTTCATAACTAACTTCAAAATGTTTTGTTTACTGTGCTTTCAAAATTTCAAACGGCACAAGTAACCGAAATTACAAGCCTCACTTAAAAAGGTAATGGCTCTCAGAGTCATTCGTTTCATTACAAATTAAAACATATCCCTCCAGACCACATATTTAATATCTCAAGTTTTAAAAAAAGATTATTTATAAATGTAGCTATCTGACATTTTTTTTTAAAAAGCTTAGTCATAGTCAAAAGAATAAATTTCCCGTTGATTTGTAAAGCTGGGAAGTGATAATTAATCAGCTGAATATAATTGTCAATTTAAGTGATTTATCTGATTTTAATCTACTCATAACTTATTTTTCTTTCTTCTGAAAGATACATTATTGCTAAAGACTTAAAGGAGCAACGGGAAGAAGAAACCGCAAATGCATGAATGGGCCATTTAGAAATTTCTAACCCCAAAGGAGTTGCTTACACAAAGTTCAAGCTCTTTGCCTTGATGAGTTAAGTGGGAAATAAAAATATATTTACATTTTCATTTGTATGTTGGCATCCTTTACCTCTCTGATGCTTTGCATCTTAGAGCAGAAGCAAGGCTCAGTGGCTGATTTTATTCACCATGAGTTAAAACCAAGATAAAAGACTTGGCAAAACATATTTTTTATCATACACACACACATGCATTAATTTTTATATTACTCGATTTGGGTCACTTTTCTTTCCAAAAATATTTAAGGTTGACTGACTTGTTCACTCCTTGAGCAGTCACGTACCATGTGCGTATTAGGAGCCAGGTGCTCTATAGACACCGCGGCTGAAAAGCTGAGCGACATGGGTTGCCTGTCTCAACGTAGACACCTCTGGGCAGTAACATGGGCCTTAAGAATCTGATTTTTCAGTGACATTATTGGTTTTTTTTTTTCCTGGTCTCTTTTTAATGAAGAAAATTATAATAAATATTGAAACAGAAATATTAATAAATAAAATAAGTACATAAAGGCAAAACTATTAGGGTGGCTTCCCTTTGGTTGCTTCTAATGTAGTAGGGTTGTACCACTGTTTCAACACCCAGGGAAGGCTGGGCACTGTGGCTCAGGCCTATAATCCCAGCACTTTGGAAAGCTGAGGCGTGGGAATCAAATCACTTGAGACCAGGAGTTTGAAACCAGCCTGAGCAACACAGTAAGACTCCATCTCTATATAAAACTAAAAGAAAATTAGCCGGGCATTGTGCCATGAGCTTGTAGTCCCAGCTACTCAGGAGGCTGAAGTGGGAGGATCCCTCAAGCCCAGGAGTTGGAGGTTACGGTGAGCTATGATCTTGACACTGCACTCCCACCTGGGCAACAGAGGGAGATCTTATCTCAAAAGACAAAAAAAAAAAAAAATGCAACCCCCCCAAAAAAAAAAAAACCAACTTAGAGTAAACTGCTACCCAGAGAAAAATATTTCTTCTGGATATTCATAGGAATATGAAACACAGAATCTGTTATAAGATCATGCTCTCAAAAGATGGATTTTTTTTTCCTGTTTATAAAGTCTTTGTTTTTTAGAGCAGTTTTAGGTTCACCGAAACATTGAGAGGAAGGTACAGAGACAGCCCATATATTCCCTGCCCTCCCTCACCACGCAGAGCTTCATCCATTATGAACATCCTGCACCAGAATGGTGCACTTGTTAAAATCCACAGACACATCACTATCACCTAGAGTCCATTGTTTCTACAGTAGGATTCATGCTTGGTGTCATGCATTCTATGGGTATAATGACATGCATCCACAATTATAGTATCATACAGAGTAGTTAAAAATCCTCTGTTCCACCTATTCATCCAACCCTCCCCTCTATCCTTGGCAACCACCGATCCTTTTACTGTCTCCATAGTGTTGCCTTTTCCAGAATGTCACATAGTTAGAATCACAAAGTATGTAGCCTTTTCAGATTGGCTTCTTTCATTTAGCAGTACGCATTTAAGGTTACTCCCTGTCTTCTCATGGTTTGAGAGCTCATTTCTTTTTAGTGCTGAATAATATTCCACTGTATGGCTATACCACAGTTCACTTATCCATTCACCCACTGAAGTACCTCTGGGTTGCTTCCAAGTCTTGGTAATTATGAACAAAGCTGCTATATAAGCATCTGTGTGCAGGTTTTTGTGTAGGCATAAGTTTTCCATTTCTTTGGGTAAATAATACAGAGCACAACTGCTGGACTGAATAGCAAGAGTACATTTAGTTTTGTAAGAAACTGCCATACTGTCTTCCAAAATGACTGTACCATTTTGCATACCCACTAGCAATGAAGGACAGTTCCTGTTACTCCACAACCTAGACAGCATTTGACACTGCCAGTGCTCTGCATTCTGGACATTCTAATAGACATGGTATCGCATTGTTATTTAAATTTGCATTTCCCTGATGACATATGATCTAGAGCATTTTTTCATATGCTTATTTGCTATCATATATCTTCTTTGGTGAGGTCTCTGTTAAGGTCTTTCATCCATTTTTTTAAATGGATGCTTATTTTCTTATTGTTGAGTTTTAAGAGTTCATTGCATGTATTTTGGATAACAGTCCTTTGTCAGATATCTTTGGCAAATATTTTTCCCCAGTCTGTGGCTTGCTTTTTCATTATCTCAACAGTGTCTAAAGCAGGGCAGAAATTTTTAATTTAAATTAAATTAATTCTTAATTTAAATTAAGTCCAGCTTATTAATTCTTTCATAGATTATACCTTTGATGTCTAATATATAAAAAGCCATCATCAAACTCAACATCTTATAAATTCTGTCCTATATTATCTTCTAGGAGGTTTATAGTTTTGCATTTTACATTTATTTTGAGTTATGTCTGCATGTAGATGTCTCTTTTTCTGCATGTAGATGTCTAGTAGTTTCAGCATCACATGTTAAAAAAACCCTATCTTTTCTCTATTGCTTGTGTTTGCTCCTTTGTTAAAGACCAGATGACTGTATTTATGTGGGTCTATTTCTGAGCTCTCTATTCTGTTCCATTGGTCTATTTGTCTATTCTTTTGCCAATACCACACTGTCTGGATTACTGTAGCTTTACAGTAAGTCATCATGTTGGGTAGTGTCAATCAACTTTTTCTTCTCCTTCAATATTGTGTTGTCTGTTCTGGGTCTTTTGCCTCTTCATAAAAACTTTAGAATCAGTTTTGTCAATATCTACAAAATAACTTGCTAGGATTTTGATTGTGATTGGATCGAATCTATAGATAAATTAGAGAAGAACTGACATCTTGATAATATTGAATCTTCCCATCCATGAACATGGACTATCTCTCCATTTACTTAGTTGTTCTTTGTTTTCTTTCATCAAAGTTTTGTAGTTTTCCTTATATTTATATTTCATTATATTTATACCTAAGTATTTCATTTTCGAGGGTGCCAATGTAAACATACATTGCTAATATATACAAAAGTGATTGACTTTTGTATATTAATCTGGTATCTTGCAATGTTACTATAACTGCTTATTAGTTCCAGGAGGTTTTCTGTTGATTCTTTTGGATTTTGTATAGAAAGGATCATGTCATCTGTGAATAAAGAGAGCTTTATTTCTTCCTTCCCAATCAGTGTATCTTTTATTCCCTTTTCTTGTCCCGTTGCATTAGTTAGGATTTATAGTATGATGTTGAAAACAAGTGGTGAAAGGGGACAGACATCTTTGTCTTGTTCCTGATTTTGGTGGGAAATTTCTAGTTTCCACCATTAAGTATGATGTTAACTGTAGGGTTTTTTGGGAAGGGGGTTATGATCAATATTCTTTGTCAAGTAGAGGAAGTTCCTCCATTTTCCTAGCTTATTGAGACTTTTTAAAAATCATAAATAGGTGTTACATTTTTTGAAATGCTTTTTCAGCACCTATTGATATGATATGTAATTTTTCCTATTCAGCCTTTGATGTGATAGATTACATTAATTAAATTTTAAATGTCAAACCAGCCTTGCATATCTGGGATAAATCTTACTTTGTCATGGTGTGTTACATCTTATTCATTATTGTTGGATTCAATTTGCTAATATTTTGCTGAGAATATTTGTATGTATGTTCATGAGAGATACTGCTCTATAGTCCTTTTTTGTAATGTCTTTGTTTTGGTATTGGGGTGGTGCTGGCCTCACAGAATGAGTCAGGAAGTCTGCTTCTATATTCTGGAAGCAATTGTAGAGAACTGGTATAATTTTTTCTTAACTATTTGGTAGAAATCACCAGTGAACTCATCTTGGCCTGCTGCTCTCTGTTTTGGAAGGTTATTAATTATTGATTCAATTTATTCAATACACATAGGCCTATACAGATTATATATTTCTTCTTGTATAAGTTTTGGCAGATGGTATCTTTCAAGGAATTAGTCCATTTCATCTAGGTTATGAAATTTGTGGGCATCGAGTTGCTCATAGTGTTTCTTTATTAGCCTTTTAATGTCCATAGAATCTGTAGTGATGTCCCCTCATTCATTTCTGATATTAGTAATTCATGTCCTCTCCCTTGTTTTCTCAGTTAGCCTGGTTAAAGGATTATCAGTTTTATTTACCTTTCCAAAGAACCAACTTTGGGTTTTGTTGATTTTCTCTATTGATTTTCTGGTTTCAATTTCATTCATTTCTACTCTAAGTTTTATCATATCTTTTCTTCTACTTACTTTGGATTAATCTGTTCTTCTTTTTCTAGTTTCCTAAGGTGTAAACTTAGGTTAGTGATTTTAGATTCTTTCTTCTTTTCTAATATATGCATTCAATATTATAAACCTCACTCTGAGTACTGCTTCACTGCATCCCAGAAATGTTTATAAGTTCTGTTTTCATTTTCACTTAGTTCAAAATATTTTTAACTTCCTCTTGTGGTATCTTCTTACCCATGTGTTATAAAAGTGTGTGGTATGATCTCCAAGTATTTGGGGATTTTCCAGTATTTTTCTGTTGTTGGTTTCTAGTTTCATCCCATTTTGATCTGAGAGCAGACGTTGCATAATTTCTATGCCTTTAAATATGATAAGGTGTCTTTTAAGGTCCAAAAGATGGTCTAGCTTGATGGATTTTCCATGTGAGCTCGAAAAGAATGTGCATTCTTCTGTTGCGGGATGAAGTAGCCTATAGGTATCAAATTATACCCAGCTGATGGATGGTGTTGTTGAGTTCAACTATGTCCTTACTGATTTTCTGCCTAATGGATCTGTCCATTTCTGATAGAGGGTGTGAAGTCTCCAACTGTAACAATGGATTCATCCATTTCTCCTTGCAGTTCTATCAGTTCTTGCTTCACATAGTCTGATGCTCTGTTGCCAGGAGCATACACATTAAGGATTGTTATGTCTTTTTAGAGAGCTGTCCTCTTTATTATTGTGTAATACCTCTCTCTACCCATAACTTCCTTTACTTCAAAGTCTGCTGTCTGAAATTAATATTGCTACTTCTGCTTTTCCGATCAGTGTTAGCATATCTTTTTCCATCCATTTACTTTTAATCTATATGTATCTTTATATTTAAAGTACGTTTCTTGCAGACAATGTAAGTTGGGTCTTGTTTTTTGACCCACTCTGACAATTTCTGACTTTTAATTGGTACATTTAGACCACTGGTAGTTCTCATTTGATATGGCTGGGTTAATATCTACCATAGTTATTACTGTTTTCTATTCATTACTCTTCTTCTTTGTCCCTATTTTTGCCTTCCACACCTTTTATGGTTTTAATTGAGCATTTTATTATTCTACTCTCTCTTCTTTCTTAGCATAGCATACTTCTGTTTCCACTTTTTTTAATGGTTGCTCTAGAGATTACAATATGCTTCACAAATAGTGTGATTACCTTGCAATAACAAAATAATTCAAATTCCTCCCTCCTGTCCCTTGTATCATTGCTGTCATTCATTTTACTTATTTATAAGCATATATATGATAGATATATAAGCATACTTAATCAAATACAAAGTTTCTATTATTTTGAAAAAATTATTATGTGTTAGATAAATTAAGAAAAAGAAAATCAACATTTTTATTTTATCTTCACTTATTCCTTCTTTGATGCTCTTCCTTTCTTTATGTAGATCGACATTTCTGACCTACATTATTTTCCTTCTATCTAAAGGATCTCTTCTAATATTTTTTGAAAGGTGGGTCAACTGGCAACAAATTTCCTTAGTTTTTGTGTGAGAAAGTCTTTATCCTTAACTTCTAAAGGATAATTTCTCAGGGTACAGAATTTTAGGTTGGTAGTTTTTTTTTCTCAATATTTTAAATATTTCACTCCATTCTCTTCTTGTTTGCATGGTTTCTGAGGAGAAGTCAGATGTCATTCTTATCTCTGTTCCCCAATAGGGAAGGTGTTTTTTTCCTTTGGCTTCTTTCAGGATTTTTTCTTTATCTTTATTTTTCCACAGTTTGGAAATAATATGCCTAGGGGTAGGGAGTTTTTTGGTATGTATCTTGCTTGGTGTTCTCTGAGCTTCCTGGATCTGTGGTTTTGGTGTGTCGTGATATTAATTTGGGGAAATTGTAAGTCATTATTGTTTCAAATATTTCTTTGGTTCATTTCTCTCTTTCTCCTCCTTCTGGTATTCCCATTATGCATATTTATGTCTTTTGTAGTTATCCCACAATTCTTGCATATTCCCTTCTGATATATTTTTTTTTTTCAGTCTTTGTTCTCTTTGATTTTCTGTTTTGGAGGATTCTATTGATACACCCTCAAGTTCAGAGATTCTTTCCTCAGCTGTGTCCAGTCTACTAATGAATCCATCAAAAGCATTCTTCATTTCTGCTATTGTGTTTTTTGATGTCTAGCATTCCTTTTTGGTTCTTCTCTAGGATTAATATCTCTCTGCTTACACTGACCATCTACTCTTAAATGCTTTCAACTTTATCCATTGCTGTCAATTTGATCCTTGGCATATTAATCATAGTTGTTTTCAATCCCTGTCTGATAATTCCAATACTCTTGCCACACCTGGTTCTGATGCTTGCTTTGTCTCTTCAAACTGTATTTTGTGCCTCTCAGTAGTATGCCTTGTACATCTTTGTTAAAAGCCATACATGATGTCCCAGAACTGCTGTAAATAGGCCATTAGTAATGTGGAGGGAAGGTGGGGGGAGGGGAAGTGTTCTATAGTCCTGTGATTAGGCCTCAGCCTTTTTGTGAGTCCGTGCCTTTGGACTGTGAACTTCACAAGTGCTTCTCAGTTTTTTTCAACCTTGGATAGGACAGGTTGGCCACAACAGGCTGGAGTTGGGTATTTCCCTTCCCCCAGGGCACTTAGGCTCTGATAAAGCCCCAGCAGGTCAGGCTCTGGCTTACTGGTTTCTCCTGATGGCAGTCATTGTTAAGAAAAACCGAGTGCACTAATCTATTTCAAACTGTTCCTTTTTCCCCTCCCCATGATGGGAGATGAAGGGATTTTTCTCTGTTATTTACTGTTTGAATTAGGTAGAGTTCCTGGAGGTTAAACTCACAAAAGCATGGGGCTTGCTCTGTGACGGGTCTCCCTAGAGTTTCTAACTCTCACTTTGCCATACCTTGGCCCCAGCAATCTGTCAATCACAGCTCAGGTTTTCCTGTCCCAGTGCTGGCTCCTGAGGAGGTTTCCGCAGCCACATATCGTGCTTCTCTGTGTCTGCTTGTCTGTCTCTCCCATTTGGGGGAAAGCAGTTTTCCCTGTGACCTCATTTCTCTTACAGGGGCGGAGAAGAGCTGCTGATTTTTCAGTTTGTTCAGCTTTTTATTTGTTGTTAGGACATAGTGGCAACTTCCGAGCTCCTCACGCATGGAATCAGAAACTGGAAAATGATGCTTTTAATACAAAAAACATTAAGGCTAATAGGACCTTCATCTTCTGGTCTGATTCTCCAGAAATTATTTTAACGTGATTGTCTCTACATTTAAAAAAATGAAGGGAAGAGATAAATTTCTTAGAAATGATTTACTAATCTCGTAGAATCTGTCAAGTTTCATTCAGATTTTCATAGAGATTTGGGAAAAGAAGAACTTTTGAGGAATAGAAGCTTCATCATCTACTTTCCTCTCTGGCATGATGGCATTTCTAACTACTTTGTTCATTGATTTGAGATATGTCGATCTGCTAGAAATGAATTTTTTACATCCAACATAGCAAAACCTACGTCTGAAAATGTACATTAATATAATCAACAGGGATCCAAAAATACCTGTTGAGATGCTACAGTTGGAAGGCCAGTCAGTGTCAATCCAAGTATAAAGCCCAGGATACTGAAAGCCACCAATTATTTAACACAACAACCAAAAAGAAAAGCCATCCACCAGGACCTACTTGTGGAATGCATCGTTCTCTGTTTCCTGCTGTTTGTAGGTCATTGATCAGAAATCTATGAATGACAAGACTCAGCTTTAAATAATGGCAGTCTGTAGGGAAAAAGGACTTTCCTTTTAAGTCCCTTTAAATTAAAAGAAAAATCTATTGTTCCTTTTCTAACAGGAAAGCTTTGATGCTTTATTTAGCAATTCTCCACCACAACTAGTAATATCTTCAAAAGATCAGAAAATAAAGCAAATGGATGTATAACTCTGAACACTCACAAAAAAAGAAAGATCCCAAGAACATCTAAGATTGCGAAATATGCTCTGCTATGACACACAGTTTTTTTTTAACAAATAGTAGTTAAAATTAATATATTTAAAGTGTTCTTGGAAATAACATAGAGTCACTGTGGTGAGACTAGTATTAATACTTGTATTGTCAAAGGATTGTCCAAAATCCTGGTTTGGAAAAGAACTGCTATCTTGAAACATCATTACTTAAGACACTTGTGAGCTCTACTTCTTGACTCGCAATGGTAACATTCATTTAAATAAAAAGAAGGCCCAGTAAATGGTAGCATTACCATTTTCTGTTATCAATGCTTTGTTTTTAAATCTTCAGTAGAATTTTGATTCTTTTTAATTAATGCAAATAAACCTTAAAAATTCTATTCTTTCAATGAAATACTATAAACACTAAATTATATAAAACAATGACAATTCTTGAATCCTGAGTTTTAGAACCTATTTATTTCAGTAAGCTATGAATTAAAAGTATTGGAAAAGGAATTGTATAATATTTGGCTAAAGTGACATAACGAACCAAAAATTCTATCATGGTATCCAAAGCTTCATTAATAATTAACTAAAAGAATTTAGTTAAGAAGAATGTATTTTATAAACATAGATATATAACTTTTCCATGTATCTAATATGTACCTTAGACAACTCCATGCCTGGCCCACACTGGTTGCAGAGAACACAATTTCCAGACCGATCCCTGAATTCTTGTTGTCTACAGTCTCCTGTTTCACAAATTACTTTACATGACTGGAAAAAAAAATATTTCACAAAATGTTATCTTAAAGTATATTAATTATACATTTTTGTAAGAAACAAACAGTATCTTCATTATTAGTCACATAATCACTGGAGGTAAACATTAGTTCAGAGTGAGGTCAATTTAATTTTCACTGTAGGAAGAAAAAAAAACAAAACACATTCTGATTAAGTCAGTAGAACAAATTAATCAATAAGCCTAATTTCTTCTTTGTATTCCAGAGTATATTCATTTATTTCCTGAATGGGGTCTCCCTTTTCCTTAGAATTAATTGCTATCTTCTCTTCTGAGAATCCCAGGTAATAAATGACTTAGGAGCTGTTTTCTAAGTAAGAGGATGTATAAAAGAACAGTTATGACTTCCTTCTATGTATGCCTCAAGGTTCTTTTGCGATCAGAAAGTGAATTAAAAACTTTAAACATATTCAAGTATAATGAATTGAATAAATAAATTAATGGAATAGATTAGTATAGCCACAAGGAGTTTACAATTATTATTTAGACTTTCCTACTCTGCAGTTTTGATGGATAAGTTTCGACCGTTTTCAGTTGAACTACATTTACTTAGAAATTGTCTTTAAAAAATACTATCTGACAATCACAAGATCAGTAAAATCTTGATGATGATGATGATGAAGATGACAACAGTAGCCAAACTCTCTGAACTCTTCCAAGTAAAGGTACTATTTAAATCTGAACTTACATCCTTACCGATTATTGTTTAGCCATTGACTGGCACCCAACAATATACTTTGGTTCATAGCATAGGACTTAAATGGAAAAATATACATTGGCAAAAACAAAGGTTATAAGTGATTTTCCAAAATATGGCTTTTCTCTCTTCTTTTATTTAAAAACAACAAGTTCATTTTGTATACTGTCATCCTATAAAAGTGTGTTTATCTGCTTCTTCACAGATAGTATTTCATTAAAAGTGTTGTCATTAGCAGCATCTCTGAGTTGGTGAAGACGTTCGATCCAACCTCGTATCCTAAGTAGGAACACCATGAATAGCATTACTCACTACAATTTTGTTCTCCTAAAAGAAAGCTGAAAATCTCAGGAAGCACTGCGGGAACAGACCCTGCTGATAGTCTAATGCCTATCACACAGAGGGTCACAGGAAGGTGTTTGTGATGCTTATAATTCTGTGCAAACCACCTCCAACTTGAAGCAGGAATATCTATAAAGATATCTGCCAACTTCTTTCAATAAAGTCAAAGCCTTAACCTCTAGGGCAAGTAGGAGGAAGAATTCAAGGTGTGGCTTGGGACTAGTAGATTCTTTGGGGTGAGGATCTAATAATCTCCTTCCACTTCTCTTAACGCCTTGACTACCAATCTTGGATAAGTTTATTTAGAAAGGGTAGGAGATTCCCTTCCGCCACAAAGAGGCTGTAATCTCTTTGAGAAAGAAATCCCATAATCTCCCTCCTGGACCATTTATGCAATGTTTAACAACCTTAGTTGACAGAACGTTAGAATTCCTCACATCCACCTGAATCCCAGACTCCAATTTGGCCCTTGTCTTCCAAGAAGACTTTGGGTAGAGTCTTCAGTGTAAATATATCTTTATATATTTGTGGATCATTATTATATCTCTAGATTAAATAAATTTCAATTCTTCTGAATACCTCCATAGATCTTTTGTCAAACTTTCAAACATTAAAATTTTCCATCTGTTTTTAATGCCTTCGGAACCAAAAAGGATTATAAATAACAATATAAAAATTACAGCTCTTTAAAAATCTATTCTACATTCTTCATAAACTGTGTAAGTCACGGGCTCCAAATTAGAATTTATGGTGTTGTTAGGGTTTAGAATATTTTATGAGAGATTTATGCCTATAAATCCAAAATAATATCATTGTCATAGTGCTACTACAAGTAACATTGCAATTTTATGACTTCACCTAAATTTAAATAAAATCATTTCAACAATTGTTAGAAACAACATGACTGAGCAGAAATCTTTCAGTTATTAAATGCAAAAAGCTAAAAAATGTGATTTGAAAGAGATAAAAAAATAGCATGAGATCAGAAATAGAAAATAGTTTTGGTAGTACTATACCAATTCTTTCACCACATTGTTATGAAAGAAATGAAGAGTTTACTTACCAAATAGCCCAGTAAAACTACAAGAGTAAAAACAGTTTTCTCTTGTTCTAGTAGTACTTTTACAGCCATCATTCTTATCCAATGTATTTACTCTTGAAGAGTCTAAATCAAAGATAAGAAGATACAGTTAACATTAAAAGCATTTGTGACTATGCTCTGTATTTACTATATAATATTTACCGCTTACTATATATACTAGGTAATAAATATTACTTATGTTTTAAAAGAAGTCAACTTTTGAAAAGATATATTAGATGAATAATATGCAATTCTGTTAAAAAAAATTTAGGTTATGAGACTTGAAGCTTTGTCTACATACACATTATATGCAAAACTCCTATTGGCTCTGAATTCCCAGGCTATGCCTGCTTTTCTTTGTTTTCTACCCAAGTCTCTGCAGTGGCCAATCTACTTTGCCCAGTGGAGAATTATGTTCAAACAGTGACTATATAAACCTTCCATTCATATAGGTTTAGACAGTGCCAACAGGATAATGATAGTGATAAAATAACAACCCTTGCTAAGCACTATGTGCAGGTACTATTTTTAGCATGCTAAGTCATTTAGTCCTCACAACTACTCTAGAAGGTGGAGTCTACTGTTATCCCCATTGTGGCGACAGGAGAAACTGAGGCTCAGAAAGGGCTAAGTAACCTGCCCAAGGTCACACTGCGAGGAAGAGGCAGAGTGGCATGCAAACCCAGGTGGGGTGGCTCCAGTGTCCCTGTCCTTACCTCTACTGTGTCTGCCCTGCCCACATGACAATGCGCTCTGTTTAATGAAGACATCATGCTTGGATCTTGGGAGTTTCATCTCCACAAAGAAACAGCTAACATTTTGGCATTTGTGCATTCTTCCCCAAACGAGTACAAATTATGTTTTGGCAGCAAAATAAGCATTCATTTTAAAACATCTAAAAGTCATTTACAAGCGATGAAATTGGAGGCACTGACCCAACACTTCAATAAAAGATAAACCCAGACTCTTAAGTGATCTAAAAATGTAGAAACAAATCTGATTGTTTTTTACAGATCCACATGTCCAGAGAAGAGGTTTTTTGTTTGTTTGTTTGTTTTTTAAAAGTGAAGCCTCATCTGGTTGCTCCATCAGGTAGAGAAACAATAGTCCAGTTTCCTTTCATGTTGACTCTTCCAAAACTAACAGAGACGCTGAGTGGACCATCTGCTGACTTAGAAAGAAACCAGAGCAGAAAAGTAGAACGGTGGGCCAAACAGCTCAAGAAAAACAGGAACAGCAAAGGGGACAGAGCTGGGCAGACCTGCTGTCAGCTGCCCGCAGAGCAGCCATTCTGGGTAAGCCTACAGATAGCCCCGGAGGTGCCCAAACCCAGAAGACCCATTGCAACCCTTGCAGCTGCCTTGGCAGGTCAAATTGGCAGGGCAATGAACGATCATTTTACCTTTGTTGAATGAATGACCCATTTTAAGTGAATTCAAACAGCTTTTTCTTTTTTTTTTCCTCTTCCAGTTTCTTGATCATAGCTTCTTTTCCCACTGGCATATCTCAAAATCACCCAGCAATTACCCAACCATGCAACTTACTGCTTGTGTAGACACAAGGTCAGGGGCAGGAGATAAAATCACTTTCTCTGAAATGCATGCTTCAGATTATCTCTCTCTTGCCATGGTCTTAAATTTTTAAAAATATATTGAGTTTTAAAAGTAAAATATGTATACTTTATATAGCATTAAAACTAATATGGAAAAAAAAAGGGTATAATACCAAAGCATTTACAGAAAATGAGAGAAAAAGAGATTGACAAGTCATGTGCATACCATAACTGAGCAATTAGTTTGGGCAGAATGCTCTCCGGGGAAACTACACTAACTACTGGGAAAGGCGGGAAATAATGAAGCATTTCTCAGAGATGTCACTTCGGGGATACACATTTATAAGGAGATAAAAATAGATTCCACAGGGGCACTGTGAGGTGTAACTGAGATAATACCTTCAAAGTGCTTAGCGGGTGCCTAGACAGCTGCTGATGTCGGGCTGAGAACACCACCTATGCCCTGTGTGAACTCGAATAAGTTACTTAACCCTGAGTCTTAGTTTCCTCTTCTCTAAATTGGGCAGAATGACAGTACCTATCTCCTGAAATTGCCCTGAGGATTCAGTGAGTTTAGCAGCTGTAAAGCATTTACAGGAGAGTTAACTGATATAAACTGTTTCTGGCACATAATAAGTGCTATGCAAGGGTTAGCAACTATTGTTGTACTTCATGCCAATGACATCATTATTGAGGATCAAATGACCCAATGGATGTGACAGTCCTTGAAGACTGTAACCTGTCAGACACATGTGAGACACTTACATGGCCACAATCAAGTGGCAGGCAATATTCTAGATCTCTAGACCCACGGGCCTGCGGACAGCATCTGAAGACTGAGAATCCATTCGAAGTTTCAACCAAGCACCTATTATCCCAAGCACTGTGTTCATGCTTTATAAGAACTATAGCTTTTTCCCTGTCTAACACCCTCATGGGAGGGAACTGAAGGTCAAAGGACACACATACAAGAACAAGTGGAAACTGAATCAAATTCATGCCCGGTAACCCAAAAACAGGGCTCCTTGAGGTTCTGCCACGTTGATTTAGGGTTGTGTGCTACCAACTGCCAGCATCCAGTGACTCCTGCCATTCTGGGTAACAGGACTACATCAACAAAACTGTTGACAGACACATAACAAAATAATACGCCTAATAATTTATCTACTTATTCAACAAACTTTGATTAAGCAGTTATTAGGAACCTGCAAGGAGACAGGATTGGGTTGGGGGAAGACACAACAAAGGTGCCCTTCGAAGGAGCTCACGGCTTGGCAGGGGTGCTGAGCTTCTAAGCACCTTTTAATATGTTTATTATTAACATGTTATTGGCCTGGCCAAGGAGTATTTTAGAAATAAACAATTTAGCTGGTGGTGGAGTGTTGTAAGTGTGACCTTGAATTTCCTGGAATAAAATGAAATTCCTTATGAAATTCTTTGGCATTGGCAAAAAGAAGGAAAATTGGAAAATTTAATGAAATAGCTTAAGCGTTTAAGTAATAATATTTAAAATAAAAATAAAGCAGTAAAAAAGGTTATTTATTAAAATTGCTTTTAAATTCTGGGCATTTAAGGTCTGGCCCACAGATAGAAAAATGCTTTTACACTTTCACTGTCCTATTTATCTGGGAAGGACTTATCAAGCACAAGCCACACAAATTACTGAGATTATGTACCATGGGTCTGGGTTTTCATAGTTTGCCAAAACATCCAGAATAGACAACATCAATAATAGTCTACGATCCATTTCCTGGCCCTAGCTAAGCAGTAAAAAGACTAATAATGCCTGGTTTATGGTATTCTACAAGCATGGAATTTCTGCCTCACTATCTGCTATTCAACAATAACCAGCAGGTTGACAGTATCAGGAGACCTGGGCAAGCAAAAAGAAGGGACACGAACCCAAAGTGCAGAGGTGGCAGACATCCTGTTCGGCAGCACACAAAGTGGCTGCTTCTCTAATAAGCTGCTTAGCCTGCTCATTTGAGTGCATGGTAACTAACACGGATGCGTCCTAATTGGCCTCCCTCTAAAAGGGATAAATCCAATAAGCGCTACAATGCACAACCCTTGCGCATCGTCATCCAAAATTATGAACACCTGTGCGGGCGTGTCACCAGGCAAAGGTGCAGGGGAGCACCACGGGGAGGAGCAGCTGCAGGTTTCATCTCTTACTGGCTGTGCAGACCACAGCCATCACTGTGTTATTCCCACCTGCAGTTCCGCAACTGCCGCTACAATGCCTGCCCCCAACCTGCCCCCAACCTGTCAAAGGTCTTCTGGGATCTTCCTAAATCCAGCATCGCTACCTCTTCTTTGTGCTTCCATAGCACCCTGGACTTCAACTCACAGCATAACTACCTGGTTTCTAGTTTTTGGGTTGCATCTGGCCAGCACTTGTTTATTTTTTTTATAATACTTAATTTTTTAAAATTAGTTTTCAATATTAAAAATGAAGAATGTCCTTGAAAAATTGGACAATCTGGCAGCCATGAGTCCCACATCTAGGCCAGGTGAGCCAGAGCTGAGCATCAGTGGTCCTTTAAATGGAAGAACTATACTCTCTAGTGTACCAGTCTCCACCACTCCCTGCTGTCACACTGGGCTCCCTCCCCTCATCCGATCATCAGCCCAGCCATCTGAGTTTGCCCCCAACCAGGGTTTGAGGACTTCGTGACAAGCAGTGTGATTTCACTCTAGAACCATAATGTTCCCACTATGTGTCTAATACATGTTAAATCAATGAAGAAATTCATTAATTAGAGTTAATATTTTACCTCTCATAGTTCTAAGGGATGAAACAATATACATGAAAAAACATACGTGAAATATACATGAAATCACCTATACGAAATATACGTGAAAAACATGCAAGTATAACTTGAGATTGAAATACAAATTCCTGTGGTAGAACAAATCCAGGTTAGCACACTATTTCTTGGATGTAGTGCTCTAATATTGACAAAGATCACTAGGGAGGAAGATCTGGTATTTATCTTTCTAATTTTTATAGTAAGTAACCTTTCTGAAAGCCATCTTTATTTTTGATTTTGTAAGTGACCAAACTATATGAATCTTGGGATAATTTGAATAATCTAGATACTCCTTTTTTCAAAATAAATTATTTGATTTTTCCATCTCTTAAAAACTATTTATTATCCAACAGATCCAGTGCATGCAATAAGTAACAGTTTTCATCTAGTAAAACTGTATTAACATTATGTAATGAAGCTACATTAAACCTTTACATTTTTTCCAATACGCAATAAGATGAAACATTTTTAAAAATGTCAACATTAAAGTAAACTGGCAGTTTTGCAATTTATAAAATCAGCCTTGAAATAAAGCCAATGCTATAAATACAGCCTTTTACATTTTAATGGTGCCACATAATCATAAATGACTTAGAAATACTGTTAGTCCCACATGCTAAGAGAATAAAAAATTAATTAGGGTGCTGCTATTTCTAAACAGGACAATAACCCCAACCTCTAGCCAATCTATGTCTTAGCCTTCAATTTCACTGTATTCTGAAAATCGGTCTTCTTACATAGTACTAGGCTTTCTGTAGCCTAGGAAGCTCACAAAGGTATGCTGTAATAAGAGTATACATATTGCTGTTGGCTGGGAAATGAGAACGCTTTCTCCTTTTGAAATCATGACATTTTTTTAACTAAAAACTCTACAAGCTTTAAAATTTTCTGCTGCCAAATACAATATCTCCAATTCTCCCAAAGTTCAAAACAGTAAGGGCCACTGTTGGGCTCCTAATACATATATATATATATATATATATATATTTTTTTTTTTTTTAAACAAAACTTAACTTAGGATAGGGTTTTACAAGACTAGTTCTTTTTATTTCTCTGAGTTGTAGACTTTATCATCTTTGCCTTAAGAAAAATCACTGTCAGAATTCTCAAAATGTTTAGTCAAAAAGCATGTTGTAACTAAGGTGCTTTTCCCAAAATTCATGAATGTTTCTCTATCCTAAAATACAAATAGAACAATGATGGCATCATGGACCAAGGGGACCCCACACGTCTATGTAGTCTATCTTAAGAGAATTGTGAATAACCATCTCTGAAACACAGCTGTTTAAATTTTTATTTTAGAAGCAAGTCTGGACAGATTCCAAAACTGCCCTTCAGACCACGTGTGGTGTTCTTCTCCAGTGTAAGTAGCCTCCATTCTTTCCCAATTTCCACACATCCGACCCGGTCCACGCTGATCCCAGAGTGGCTAAACGACATTCGATCTTCAGATACACAAGCTTCTCTGTCTTGTGTCATTACTAATGGATAGCTGCTTTCTTTTCAAATCTCAGGTTATCAAACTTCAGTTTAAAAAGTACATGCTATGGGATGTGTGGGCTAGAAGGTAACCCAATACTGCCTAAACATCTGATTTTTAAATACAAACATTTTAGACATAAAATGTGATGAATAAACTGACCGGTGGACCTGTAAATCATGAAAAGAAATTCTGTTCATGCCACTTCGCTTTTCTTTTTCTTCAGCTAGAAGGTTATTTTAAAAAGTCTATGAGCATTTAATAATCAGCTGCCATGAGACAAACATAACGTATTTAATTATTTAACTATTCCATGGCTTTCTATCACATAGGCAACTGTCAATTTATGAACTGAGATGTGCATTTATTCAAAGTGAGCATTCTTACTCAACCTGTAGACAACACAGATAGAACATGTTGGCCTTCTCCAGAATTTTGAATGCTTGACTTTAAATACTGATTCATCAGATTTAAAAGGATTTGGCTTTTTTCACATACTAAAGGTACCTGGAGATTTCTGTTTCTGTTATGTTAATTTTTGAGGGGTGGAATTTGCCCCAGGACATTGAATTGAAAGTGGGTTCAGAGATTGCAACAGGCAAAAAAAAAAAAGGACTCAAATTCTCTTCATGAGTGATAGCAGAAGTCCTTTCTTAAGCTTAAAAAGTCCCCACCATGCCCTAAATTCATGTAACAGAGGTGTGACTAGCAAATTAAATTAATATATTAAGGATAGCATGTGATATTACATGTCTCAATCCATTTTCCATTCTATAATTTATGTAAATTAAGCCCTAATCAAGTGAAGTAAAAAAATTAATTTTCTATCATTTTTAAAAAAGCATCTTTTATAGCTATTTAAATGTGAACAATGCTCTTTATTCAATTCTTCTGGATAGAAAAACACTTTACACTGCAATTTCAAGTGCATAAGATTCTCCATGCATCCTTAATGTCAAATTCAAGATCTAGTCTGGACCCAGAGTCATAAGACATTCTGGCCAAAGAAACAAGTGACTTCCACAATTGTCCTGAAAATACTACCACCACATCCAGAGTTAGCACCTACTATGGAAAAAAAAATTATAAAGTCAATAAAGCCATGTGGTCTCAGTAATAAAGTAGGTGTCGTAAGATATTTTCATAGATTAAAAAGTAAAGAACTTACATAGCTCATAATAATGCCCCGTGTATTAATGCCAAGGTCATATTTTCAAAATGAAAATATGATTTCATATTTCAAATTGCATTTCTATGTTTCGCATTACTTTCAAGAACTTGATAAATATTATGAAAAGAAAAATTCTTTTTAAGTACTCACATCTCTATAAATAATTATGTCAAAAGCTGTCGCCGGGACTCAGTTCTCACTCCTCTAGTTATATATCTTTAAATTAGATAATAAGCAGTGCCTGAAATTTTTCAAACTACATGAAGGCAGAGTTGGCAAAAAGCGCCTAAAGCAGAACTGCACCGCAGAAAACATACTGAGCAAATCCTGAACTAATGCAATATAATCCTCCCCTTTTCGTAGAAGTATCTGATCATGAAATAACATATAGAAATAAATTCTTCTGTTTGCCTAAGACATGTTTAACAATAACTGTTTCCTGTTTATATAGAGAAAGTGTCTCGTAGTCAAAGAAACTGTCACTGGAGTAAAAACTGCATCCGCATAAATGCTGAGTTACACAGTTTCAATTATGGAAACACTGAACAACGCTCGGGGTTTTTGTTTGCAAACTGAGTCCTTTTATCAAAATGCACAAGAAGAAAGGCGACGTGGCTTTCTCACCATAGTAAGAACTACAGGCCCGATTCCCAGTTCAGTGTCATCAAAACAGATCACAGAATTTGGATACCACCAAACTCGATCTCCAGGAGCTTATTGGCTGAATGTCTATTCCGTGAGACGGCGCTAGAGCATGGCAAGCACTGCCTGAGAGCTGGCTTTCTCTCTCTCAACCAATTCACACGCACCAACCCACCAATGTAACAGATACTGCTGACATCTGAGACACTTGCGTTCCCCCGCAAAAAGAACTCGATTCTGGGCCGCTGACAGATCCCAACGTTCCGGTTCCCCTCCTGGGCAGCAGATCTGCAGCAGGGCAGGCGCGCGAGGCCCGCGTGAAGCACGACGCAGATGTATTTACTCGCTCACCGACGCGTGTCTCGCAGGCAGATTTTTCTATGTACAAGGTGCCTGGAGAGGAAGTCTCAGTCCCGTCACTCCCGTGGCCCACCGAGCCCGGGAGGCGTCCACGCGCTCTCGTCCCTGCAGCGGCTGCGGCCCGGGCCCCGCCCCCCCCCCACCCCCGGCTGTCACCCCTTCCCGGGGGCTGCCTTTGCCCGGCCCGGTCCCCCGCTCCTGTCCCCAGCACCAGCGCAGCCCCTGCCCGCGCCCCTTCCGCGCGTTAGGCCGCCGCTGCTCTCCGGGGCCCCCATCCCGGGGGATCCGCCCGGGCGAGGGTTGGGGACCCCGGCGCAGCGCCACGCAGCCCCGAGGGGAGCGGAGCACCTACCTTCCCAGTCACCTGGGAGGCCCCGCCGGCCGGTGCGCCCAGTCCAGGCCTGCAGGTCCGGGCCCGAGTCCGCGGCGCCGGGGCGCACGGAGCCGGCCGGGGTGCGGGCGCGGGGCGCGGAGACGGATGGGGTTCCCTCCCCGGCGCGCAGCCGAGCCCCTCCGCGCCGCGGGCTCCGCGCTCCCCCGTAGCCCGGCAACGGCCGCCGCCTCCCGGCGCCCCGCCCACCGCCCCGCCCCGCCCCGCGCGAGCCCCGCCCACCCCCGCGGCCCCGCCCCGCGGCCTTGGCAGCGCCCCTGCCCAGCTGGGCTTGGTTCGGGCTCTGCAGGGCTCTCCCCGTGGGGTGGGGGCTTGGCGGCCGGACCCACAGCAGCGGCTGGCGCGGGTGAATGCGGGGCAGGGAAGGGAGGGTTGAGGGGGCAAGACGAACGAGAGCTTAGTTGTGTTAGGGGAACTTCCTCGGAGAAGGGGGCAGGCTTCCTTTCCACCCTGGGCCTAATTTCCCCTGGAAGTTTGTGCCTTTCCCGAGTCAGGTCACATCCTGCCCAGAGCCCGCTTCTGCATGAGAGGAAAGGCCCCAGGAAAGCGATGGCCAGGTCTTTGTGGCACGATAGCTCAGGTGGGCCAAGACCATGATGACCGAGCTCACCAATAGCCGCCTCATCAACTCATTGATGCATTTTTCTAACAGATACTCTGCTAGGGCGCGCTCGATGGACAGAAAACTCTAGAGGGTAGAGGGGCGTCCTAGCCAACACCTGTGTCCGCGTCCTACATGCCCGGGACCAGCCCAGTGCAGCTGCTAGGGTGTGCGGGGGAGGTGGGGAGCAAGGTCTGGGCTCCGTCTTCACTAGTGCTCTGTGCAAAGTGTTTAAACTTCTGAGCTTCAGTTTGTGCATTTATGAAGCGGAACTAAGAGTGCCCACTTTGCAGTTTTGCTAAAAGGGTTAAAAGAATCATGTACATAAAAACGTACTTTTTCAGGGGGCAGAATGCTTTAAAAATGTAAGCAATTATTCTTTTATCCATCCAGTGGGTGAATAAATCCACATGGTTCCTTCAAACTCAAGATGTGTGCATGACTTTGGTACAAAGAGGCATCCACATTTCTCACCAGTTGGTTTTGACTTTGACTCAACTGCACTCCTTGGATGGAACCCAGTCCTGTGTTCCTCTTCTATATCTCAAAGCCCAGTGGAGCCCCCCAATAAATATTTGTTGAGTGAAAGAATAGGCTGTTATAATTAACCACCCAAAAGCACATCTTGTGATCCCACATAGCAAACAATGTGGGGCTGTACTAGGTGCTTGTTAAAAAAATGCTATCATCCCCAAATATCACGCCTTGAGGTTGTGTATTTCATATCTAACACTTCAAGAATATAGATCACAATAATGACTTATTTGTAAACGATTTACAAATGATGTACATTATCTTATTCGAACCTAGAGGCAAGTGTAAGCTTCCCTGTCCCATTTGCCGGCCCTTACCTGGTCCGGCTGCAGCCCCCAGTGCACATCACCAACCTGTCCATATGTCCATTCCCATATCATGCTGGAAAGGCATCTCTTTCTCTGTGCTCCTTTCCCAGCTGGACTTCTGTCTCCTAAGGGCACATCTTATTTTCTTAATATCCCAGGGCCTAGCACGTGGTGGATACTCACCACATCTTTGGTGAGCTGAATCACTGTGTCTTCCTTTGCAAGGCCTCATTCATTTGCTCCTCCTTCCTATTTTTCGCCTGGATGGAGGTGCCATGCCACCATCCAGGCTCCTCCCCACCCTCACTGCAATACTGCCTCAGCTGTCAATCCTGCTTCCCGCCTTTCATCACTGCCACTGTCCGGGTAAAAATATTCAGAGGACATGCCTCATTGTAAAGAATGGCTCCTATGCTCCCCGGATTAGCATTAAAAGATTTCCACGATTTCCACGCTTGGGCCCCACCCACCTTTTCAGCCTTATCTTTCCTCTGGACCGCACACTTGGTGTTCTGGCCAAACTGGTCTGCTCCTGTCCTTCCTCTGCCCTCCCAGCTTCCTCTGCAC
The DNA here is from genome assembly GCA_008750895.1 of Mirza zaza. Lineage (NCBI taxonomy): Eukaryota > Metazoa > Chordata > Mammalia > Primates > Cheirogaleidae > Mirza > Mirza zaza. The sequence continues at coordinate 240,219 of VSMD01074546.1, forward strand.
GCTCCCCCATCTCACTTACCTCTGCAGCTCCCAACTCACTCACCTTCCTCCTGTTTCAGGGTCCAGCTCAAAAGCCAGGACTCTCAGGAGTTTCTGCCCAGTCCTGAGCTATATAATTCCTCTCTCCAAAGAGTGTGGCCATTTAGCACCAACCCGTTCTGCCTTGTGTCATGAGTACTGTGAACGTAGTTTTCTTCTTCAGGGAGTTTAAAACGCTTTCAGAGAAGAGGCATATTTTGTTCCAACTTGTATCTCTGATAGTATCAACCATTCAAATAAATGTTCAATAAATGTTTTCTCAGTGCAATTTAATCTGCTGGCTCAGGAACTACTCTGACTTCAGCCAAAAGTTCTTTTACTCTCTGGCCTCCTTTTGTTCTTAGAGATAGTAAACACATTATTTAGTCCATGAGTTCTTGATCTTTCCAGTTAGCTTGTTAGTTCACTATGGAGAGAGACCCTATTGTTAACATGCATGGGATTTGGCTTCAGACAACCTGGTGTTAGTGCCAACTTGCCATTCACTAGTTGCATGACCTTGGAAAAGTTACTTAACCTGCCTAAATTTCCGGTTCTTCATCTGTGAAATGCATTGATTCACTGATGGTTGTTAAATAAGATAAGGTCTTTAAAGTGGTTAGGCCACACTTAGTAAGTACTCACTAAACAGCAGCCATTCTTAGTAGCAGTATATTGTTTTGGTAGGACATACAATGCCTACTGTCAGTCAATAAATGATAATTGAAATGATAATTGACAGGGGGGGAAAAGGGCAATGAACCTCTGTACCATAGCTATTAGTTGCATCCGGTTCCTTAAAGAGTCCCATTAAGCTAAATAAATATAGTCAGCCTTCCGCATCCATGGGTTCTGCATCTGTGGACTCAACCAATCACAGATTGAAAATATTTAGGGAAAAGAAAAGGATAGCTGTTATACCCTAAACAACACAGCATAACAATTATTTATATAGCATTTACATCATATTCGGTATTATAAATGATCTAGAGATTTAAAGCATATGGTAGGATGTGTGTAGGTTATACGCAAATACTACACCATTTTATATCAAGGACTTGAGCATCTGTGGATTTTGGGATCTGTGTGGAATCCCAGAACTAGTCCCTCAGGGACACCATGGACAATTGCACTCCGCACTTTACCTTACTTTGAGTGTTTATATGATCTGAAGACGGTGTCTGAATGAAAACTCAGGCCCACAGCTGAGCACTAGTGGTGGCACACAAAGGATTATGTGACTCCTACACCTGCTCAGGATGAAACTGATGCTTAGAATTAGGACTGGGAACATTTTACTCCCTTAGAACACTGGATGTCATGAATGGGTTGAAATGTTTACCGGAAAAGCCAGATAGCTATGAGGCTCTTGATAGAGGTGTTCGTTTTTAAGATTATGTTAAAGGTTAATTTTCTGAGGATAGTTTTAGCAATATCTAAGCTGATGCAAAGTGCATTTGTTTGGGGTATGTTTCCCCTAAAAGTTGAACTAATGAGAAATAACACACTTCTTGGAAAATATAGTTTCAGTGATAAACTAGCTCACCGGAAGCAAAACTCATGGCAAAATTGCCTGACTTCTAGTAACTTCAAGTGTAAATAGCTATTTCTTGAGAAAATGGAATAGAATGCAAGCTACATGAAAATAGGACATTTTGTCTCTTTGGTTCACAGTGCTTAGCACATAGTAGATACTCATTAAAATTTTTGTTGAATGAATTAATAATTAAGCGTGAGAGGCCCGGCACAGTGCCTCAGGCCTATAATCCTAGTGCTCTGGGAGACTGAGGCAGGAGGATCGCTTGAGCTCAGGAGTTGGAGACCGGCCTCATCAAGAGTGAGACCCTGTCTCTACTAAAAACAGAAAAAATTAGCCAGGTGTGGTAGTGCACGCCTGCAGTCCCAATTCTCAGGAGGCTGAGGCAGAAAGAATGATGGCTTGAGCCCAGGAGTTTGAGGTTGCAGTGAGCTAAGATGACACCACTGTACTCTAGCCCAGGTGACAGAGTAGAGACTCTGCCTCAAAAAAAAAGCGAGAATCTCAAAGGGTATTAAAGTTTGCCAAATACAGTTAAGAAAATAAGGGGGAAATACCCGCAGGTCCCAGCTATTTGAATAATTCCAACACCCACCCGCTGTCAATTACAGACTATCAAGGTGGGGCTAAGGGAACATGATGAAGCCAAAAGCTCAGTGACTTGCTCAAGGCCACACACCAAGTTAATAATAAAGCTGGAATCAAAATCTGGGCTCCCTGAATCCTAACATAATCTTCACCACCATAAGTGCATAAACCAACATATATAAAAGGGCCAAGGAGGATACTTATTTAGTTTATATAATGCCAAACTCATGACATATATAGAGCAAAGTCATTACAAATTGTAGCACTTGCACTGATCTTTATTGAGTTTGTGACATCTTGGCCCCAACACCCCTGTTGGCCAGATGCTTTTCATGAGTTTAATGAGAGAAGATATGGGGCATTGACTCATCTTCTCTCCTTCCGGATAAATACGGCGGGCTCTTCTGCGTAGAGCTGGATTTAGGTGCAGGCTGGCTGGGCAGCAGCCCATGGTGCTAAACTAATTGGGGACATTTAACAGGCTGGAGAAAACTATAGTAATCAGCACTCCTCTCAAAGAGAGTGGTTATGTCAGAAGGAATGGTTTTATAAAATCATTTGAAACCTCCACCTGACCTCTCCTTTCCCTTCTCATCAAAGTTCAGTTTAAGCCATTAAACTACCTGCTAAAAGGGTGAGAGTCTTGATTTCCCCAAGTGGGTGGATTCAAGGAGACAACTTTGGAGCCCAAGCTGAATGACTTGTGAGAGTAGAGGAATTAAGCACAATCACCAGGCAGCCCTCCCTTCATGGATCTCACCCATTCCTCTGAATCAGGCTGACAAAAATTTAAAGTCACTCTTTAAAGGAGCACCAAATCATTAATTTTTCCAGGGTGTCCTGGACTGGCCTTGCTGTCACAGAGAGACAATCTGACCAAGCCAATGGTGGATGGTTGCGGTTGGTCCAGTAGTGAAGCAGAGAAGATTGGATTATGTCTTGAGGTCCGTTATGGCTTAAGATTCTAGGCCAACTGATGGCAAATGCTATAAAAGTCGTCTAATAGCTCTTATAAAATATATCCAAAGAAAAAAAACTGGAGCCCACTTTTGGGCCAAAATTTTGACTATAGTATTTGCTATAGTCAGGTTCTGCTCTTCATAATTCTTATAACAGAAAGAATTAATTGCTTAGCCCTAGAACAAAAGATTCTAGACTCTAGTGCTGTCACTTAATTATTCCTGTGATCTTGTACATGTTATTTAACTCCTCTAAGACACACTGTCCTCATCTGTATAATGAGGATGACAAATTTATTTGTTGTGAATTTAAATGAAGTAGTGTTTTAGAAAATATTGTTAGAATGCCTGGCGCACAAGTACTCAGTAAATATTATTGAATCAATTAATAGTTAGTTAATTAATAAATATTAGGTCATGTTAGTAATAATCTGTAAAGATTTATATGAACCTTTATGAAAGTGACAAGACCTATTATAAGAGACAGATATTTGGCCTTGAGAACAGTGTATGTGTACAAAATTTAATCAATAACTAAATTAAAAATTTTCACAATATATAATTGTCTTCAAGGAAGGAAAAAATCCAGAAAGAGTTAATAAAAATGTATTCAAGGATTCTTACCATAATCAAACACAGTATGAAACATACATCATGTTTGAAACCCACGCTGAATTTGTAAGCTGAAATTTCACAAAATCCTAACTGGGAATCTCCCTTGAGGAATAACCTTCAATTAACTATTCAACTTTTGTGGATCCCATTGCTATTGCTTAAGAAAGCACCAATTGCTTTAAAACACACAAAGACGTGCTGATACAATGCCAAACTCACACACACACACACACACACACACACACACACAAATACATAATTCCACATTGCATTTATATTAAACTTTTTGTGAAAATTATTTTAAATGTTATGGTAAATTATGTGGAACAGTTATTGTGTTTAAAGAGTTTAGAAGTACAGAAGCAAAAGGAGCAGTTGGGAAATAATCAGACTAATCCAGTTGACTGGCACATCTATCATGGAAACAAAAAAATGTACTGCAACAGAAGTGGCTCTCTTTATCTTTCAAACTAAAGATTGGCTACATTGTGCATTTATTTTAGCAGTTGTTGGAAAATAGAGCCCGCATGACAGACTGTAAAATACACTGGACAAGAACTGGGAAAATCAGCCATGTGACCTTAGTTAAGATAGGCAAGTCAGTTTTCTATAGCCTTGGTTCCCTCATCTGTAAAATGGCTATAAAAATTCTGGTCCTGCTTATTTCACCAAGATGATGTGATCAACTCCCTCACTTCACACACAAGAAAGCTGAGTAGTGAAGTGACACTCTTAAGGTCACATAGCTAAGCAGTGACTGAATCAGGACTGGACATAAAAGTCCTTTGAACACTTGGACTTTCTGCAGTTAACAAAGCTGCCATTGAAGCAATAGATAGGAAAGCCCTTTGAAAAATGTAACATAAGGGTTTCCTTCAGTAGAAGTATTATGGAGTACATCTACTAAATCTCACTCAAGGTCATCTTGTGGCAATTAATTAAGAAATGCCTTTTGAGACTGTACCTGTATCTTTAGCAATAGCCATCTTTCTTTTAAAATCAAGAAGTAAACAATTAACTGAATTAATTCAGACACTGAAGTGGATTTTCAAGGACTTGACTTGCCCAAGCTAGTTTTCTACAAAGCCTAAATTAATCAGATAATTACTAATTCTCCCCTTTGTTTTGTGCTGATGAGAGTCTGTGTTTGTTAAAATGAACCTTATAGCACAATAAATAGTCATTTAAAAGATTTTAAAAACCCAAATTTGAATGAAACAAGCAAATTCCAAAGCATACTATTTCTTTAGGCATCTTCTCTAGTCATTACTATAAAAGGCCAATTTTCTTTATCTGAATGTGAATGTTAACACTGCTTTTGTGATTAAAGATTTTTTACGCAAACAAATTTTTTGAAGAAACAACCTAAACTGATATTGCAGGATACTATGAACATGATTTATGTCATTGTTAGTAAAAAAAAAAAAATTAAATACTTCTCCTGGCATGACTAGAAACAGTTAAGTCTTTTAGATTAAATTCTCACTGACACTCTTTGAAAAATAGTCAGTATAGCATGGTTTTAAATAACCTCCAGTTAACAACTATCAAAGTCTTAAAATTAAGCAAACAATGTTAATTACCCTCCTAATATCAGGAGGAAAGTAATTTAATTGACTCTGAAAAATTAATTACATATGAAATGAGACCCATTAGACCTTTCCTGTTTCATCAGAATTTCGGACTGAAGGATAACTGGTCTTATCACGTATAATTTCTTTGTGGTTCAGCTAGCATAAAATAGACTATTGTGATGATAATTAAATAATCTGCCCAAATAAATTTAGGACCAGAACTCTAAAACAAACCAGTGTGAACAGCGAGCTCTTACTTTTTCAGTATTAAATTCTTACATTTCAATGTAAAGATTTTACTGTATGTGTGTAGATCCTTGAATTAACAAAGAAATAACAGTAAACTTTCAGATTCAGTACAGTAGTATAATTTGGTTTTGTCAAGTTGGGAATTAACTAAAAGTGAAAATGTGACTAAAATACTTTATGTAACACAATAACTGTTGATTACTCAGATAGTTTTCATAAACAGTTGGCAAATTTTAACTTGAAACAGCTGTCACTATAAATTTAAAGTAAATGTTAATTTAGGAATACTAACCTTGTGAATGTTTCTGTAAATAAGGTTTGTACTATTTCCAAAGGTTACAGAAAATCACTAGAGCATTTTTAGCCTAACTTGGTGCAACTTTACCCTCACTGTTCTTAAATTCTTCAGTTTTACACATAAAAGGCTTTAATCATACTAGAATGCCTTTTTAGTGATTCCCTTGAGTATACAAACTGCATGAAGAATCGTAAATGATATTTACATCTTGGAGGTGAGAGAATAAATAAACTAAACAAACAGTATTGCTAGAGATACATTTTACTCTTTCATATAGGAAAACAAGGAAAACATTTGTATCAAGCAAAGTTCCACTGTTTACTAAATAAAGTAACCTGTAAATACTTAGAGCAATTATAGCTCACAGATCTCTGGGGCTAAAGCACTGGCTATATGCTAAAGTTAGCACTGTTCTGTTTTGTCCTGTTTGTACAACTTATTTCCAAGTAAAATTTGCGTGACAGATTGCAAACTCTCTTGTACAAACTACTAAAATCGCATCAAGTATCGTAGTTACTCTGATGCATACATGCAGCATAGTGTAGTAGTCAACTATAGAAATGCTTGTTTTCAATTAATTAAAAACCGTCTTTTTCTTAGAACACACATGCAAAGAAAGCTACAACAAAACATAAAACGCTGTACCTGCAACATGCTGAGCTCTTTCCAGTACTCACCCGTTCGGCAACCTAGTTTCTCCTTGGCAGCACTTCTATGCCAAATGCTTCTACCTTCCCAAAAATGTATGTCAGCACAAGCCCAGACGAAACTTCAAATCCAGGAAAGTAAAATGAACCATGCAGATCAAAGGCAGACGAGCAGGGAGATGAAATGCCTGTAATCTGATCAGTGATCAGTTGCTGAACATCAAAGGCAGGGCTGAGTTTATATATATGCAGGGATATCGAGAAAGTTCACTTTTAGCAGGTAGTTTCCCTCCCGCCTCTCAGTCCACACATTCTTTTGTTAAACATGGATCGCGTTGTTTTCCTCCTCTTTTTTTTTTTTTTTTTTTTGCAAAGAGGCAATGCTGGTGGTTCTCCTGTGCTTGGACTGAGTGGCTGGATCTGTAGCTTTCTCGGTTCCCAAGCTGTGTTGTGGAGTGTGTGTTGGAAGCTTTTCCTAGTGCCAGCGGGTTCGGCATTATCCCTTTCATCTCGCTGAACTGCAGATCCCATGACATCATTCAGCGCCGTGGGACTGGTAGGAGAGCTATAATTCAGCCTGTGGGGGAGTGGAGCTCAAGAGAAGCCAGAGTTTGCCTGATTTCTAATCACGTTAGACTATTATGCCTCACACAGGACAGTTTCTGTTATCTGCCTCCCAGCTGGAAAGGACAGCAACTGCTGCTGAACTTTGCTTGGGTGTTAAGATCCCTGATCTATGGAGGTTCCAGATGACAGCATTTAATTGCCTCCTCGTTGATAAAAATCACAATTTCCTGCAGACTGTGTGTCAAATATTCAGAATAGGTAAATAGCATTATAAGACTATTTGGGGGGAAAAACACCCAGGGACACCAGTGGACCAGATTACATTTTAAAATTTTGTTTTTGTTTTCAATGTGGCAAGTCTTTAAGAGTTTTAAGTAAACTGGCTTTTCCTTGGAAAGTAAATTAGGATCTGACTGGCAACCAAACGCTGGTGTTTTAATTAAAGTAGTTAAATAGCAGATAAGCAACAGTTGATCAGTGGACTTCTATCTGCCACTGTCTCACGTGAGGCCCTAGGCAGAGACTTCATCCTAGTTTGTGATTCTAAAAATTAGGCTTTAAAGCAATGTCAAGTTCTCAGACATAATTCATTAATACTTGTTGAGCATTTTAAAATTCACAGAACAAAAGAAGTATATAGAAGAAAGCACTTGCCCTGTGATTACCCAAACCTGTGTTCTTTGCCTTTTAGGGCTGTTCCTCCCAAATCCATAGGTTAGAGTCTTAACTCACTAAAAAAAAGTACCACTTTAATTCTCCATATTTTAAAATTAAGTCTATTGCACATTATTTAAATTTTTCTTAATAATAGCAGATTCTACAAAATAATATTTTTGTATTTTCAGTGTTTAATAAAATAGAGGATAAGCAATTTTGCCTTCATTTCAATCCAGGATATGGTGCATTTCTGAATTCCAGACTGTTCTTTCATGGAATGAAGAAAATTTTTCTATTATATAATGGAAACTTACCACCTTTTAGAAGTTCAGTTAAAAATATTTTGTAAAATGTAGGGGATAGTAGCATTTAATCTTTCTTTATGTAACTCTGCCCTCCATTGGTTTTGTCTAATTTTTCCTGATGTGATATTTGAAAATGTAGTTTATGATGTGTTTATTTCTGGACTTCGATGATTCTTGCATAATTTTCAATAACAAAATATTTGGTTTGAACAGTTCATGAGTTCAGTACATTTCAATAGTCCTGTTTATTTTTCAGTGCTTCTCGTATAATTTTTCTACCTGATCCATCACTTCTCAAAGATGTGCAGAGCTCAGAGAGTATTTGAACTGGCTGGTGTGATGCTTTATGACTTCTTTAAAGCAGACCAAGAAAATTCCTGTAACCCCTGGGCTCCATGTAAAGTTTCCTGGGCTCCTTGAACTCATGAATACAAAGAAAATATTTGCAAAGACAAAAATATTTCCAAGAGGGCTCGAGCCCATTTCTTTTCTGAGGTAGTACAACCCCGCCACCAGCGTGGAATCCATACTCCATCAACCTATACTCAGGAATAAAGTCTCCCGTACACTGCTATATTAAATCATAACAAATCGAGGCTCTGTGAAGTTCATTAGCTAAGCAAGTAGATCCTAATCTATGTCTCTACAGTGTTCAACAGCAAAAGAATGGGATTCTTGAAGTTCCACTGGAAGCTTACAGGAGGCATTTAAAAGCAGGGACTCAAATGGAAAACAGCCATGTGATCCTCAATTTACACAAGTCTCACCAGGCAAGATTTGTAGCTCAAGACACGTCTAGCAAGGCAATGTCATCCCCAGCGGTACAGTTTATTTGCCAAGTCACTGAAAATTATTTTGAGTTGGTCCTCTTGTGATCAAGAACCCTCTCCCCACTCCATGAGTGAGATGGAAAAGGGCAGAGGTTAGGGCCCCATCTCGGGAGCAGAGTGTGGCCAGAGGCCCGGCATGGCATGGGGAGTGACCTCCCGACCCCTGCTCATTAGTGCTGTGCTCAGCCAACCGGGCTCCCTTCATTTCTAGATGCAGCCTGGCCCATTGTTGCTTCTGAATGTCACCAACCAGGGAGGGGAGCTTCTGCAAAGCTTTTCTCTCTCCTTCCAGGAAACTTAGATAGTGAGATTAAATCCGATGCTGCAGTGATGAGAAATTCAGCACTCCTCTCTACGTGTTTTAATAACTCCAAGTCAGAATATTTCACGGCTGATTCCATGTCACAGTGCACATGGGTCATCGTAGTCTCTTTCCCAAGCTGCCTTTCAGCCACCTGTCTGTGTCTGTAGCTGGGCTGCCAGAGCACTCTGAGCCACAGAGGGAGCTCCAGGCTGCATGTCATGGCACTGAAGACTGAGAAAACATCTACTGTTCATATTTGAGAGTGGGGGGGGCTTCCTGAGATTCTCGATGAGATGGTCTCACGTCACCCCCAATTGCCACTGTGTGCTCTCTTCTTTCCAACACTTAACATGTGTTCATCGTGACAGATAGATCACATAAATTCCTACCGCTGTGAGATATAGGTTCAGATAATACACATTTTGTTCCATCATGTTTCATAGTTTTTTAGAGTTATCTGGAACTCTTTTTTAATGTTGTAAATATTTTCTCCTATTCTGTGGCTTGTCTTTCTGGTCTTTCAACAGTGGCTTTGCAGAGCAGAAGTTTTTGATTTGAATAAAGTCCATTTATCAATTTATCATTTATCAAAGTCCATTTACTTCTTTCATGAATTGTGTGTTTGGTATTGTATCTAAAAAATCATTCCCAAACCCAAGGTCATCTAGGTTTTCTCCTTTGTTATCTTATGGAAGTTTTGTAGTTTTGCATTTTACATTTAGGTCTATGATCCATTTTGTGTCAATTCTTGTGAAAGGGGTGAAGTCTGTGTCTAGATTCATTTTTTTGCATGTGAATGTCCATCACCACTTATCGAAAAGACTGTCCTTTCTCCATGAAATTGCCTTTGCCCCTTTGTCAAGGGTGAGATAATTATATTTGTTTAGGTCTATTTCAGGGCTCTGAAGTCTGTCCCACTGATCTATTTGTCTATTCTTTATTAATAATACCATGCTGTCTTGATTACTGTAGCTTTACAGTGAGTCTTGAAGTTGGGTAGCATCAGTCCTCTAACTTTGTTGTTGTTCTTTAGTGTTGTGTTGGCTATTCTAGGGCTTTTGCCTTCCCAACTTTATAATAGTTTGCCTATAGTGTTTTAAAAATTAATTATTTTAAAATTGATACATATCAGATGTACATTATAGTGTCTTTCTAATCATCATTATTATCTAGCTATTCAATAATTTTGGTTTTGACTTTTTTCTTTGAACCATGTGTGGCTCAAGAAAGAATTTCATAATTTCCCAGTAGCTTGCCCTCATTTTGATTCTATTTATATTAAAAACGCATGATCAGACACTGTGAATCATGTGATTTCGATTTTTGTTAGTTTATTATGACTTTCTTTGTGACCTTAATAATCTGTCATTATAGAATGAGGTAAAAAGATTGTGCATTATCAGAGCAATAGAGTTCTTTTCACTGATGTCTGATGCTAGTACTTAATTTTTAAAACTTTATATTTATTTTTTTATTGGGTACTATAGCACTGTTAGCTTTAATTCTTAAATGTCCCTCAGGCAACATTAGAAATTAGAACTATATACCCATAATTGCATGGCAATAAAGCAGCTAGTGATTTAAATAAGTCATCAAATTCAAAAGTCTTTTAAAAAAGCCACTTGTTGATAGTGAATCAGGTGAAACTATCTGAAATGTGGTGGTTCTGATACTGACAAAACAACAACAGCAGCAAGGACAAGTTAATTCAGTGGACACGGCCATACACATCCACCATGGGATTAAAAGTGCAGTATTATGCCCAGGAAGGAGCCTCAGACCATCCAACTTCAGTCTGGCTGCCTTCTGCTCTTCCACTTTGCTGTAAGAGATTCCAAAATCATTTTTTTCCTGCCCTATTGCCCTCCAAATACTCTTGTGAGCCTAGGCTGGCTTTCAGATAAACTCTCATACTTTATAATTCATTAAATGCTTTCTATTTCTTTTTCTGCCTTTTCAGCATTTATCCTGATTCATATACCAGACTAATTATGAATCTTGGTTCTCAGTAGAGTTCAACAATGCTAACAAAAGCTGCCGATGGAACAGCAGGAAAATACAGGAGACACCAAGGAACATCTTCAGAATAATACCACCACTACCAAAGAATAAAACGATTTTGGTTTCATCAGAAAATACAATGTCAGATTAAGACAGGCCTGCCCTTAAAAGTCAACTCTAAGAAATACTGATCTAAAGTCAAAATATTTAATAATTCAACCACCCATGCAATTGAAAGAGCACTCACAACACAGTTGGGGTCATAAAATACACAGAATAGTTACAATTCTTGATTAAAATCAGAAACTTACAAACTGTTTATTTTGGGGGAAAAAAGTTTAATAAAACAGCCCTGCTAAATAAACCTGAATTTTTACCACCTTGCAAAGTAAGGTGGTAGAGTAGATGGAGAGTCCTTCAATTTCAGACAGTGAAAAGTAGGTTAAGAAAAAGTTTAGAAATACAGCTTTTAGTATATTTTTAAAACAAAATTCCTAAAGTCAGATTAGTTTCTTTCTCTTCTAATATGAACAACAGAAAAGAAAGACAGTTTAACTGTGTGAGGAATCCTGTTTGGCACAGCATATTCAGTTCATCATAAAATTATCTTCGTAAAAACTTTCTGTTTGGAGATAATGTTAGAGTCACAGACGAATTGCGAAAGCAGTACAGAGAGTTCTCACATATCCTACATTCACCTTCTTCGTATGTGAACATCTTACATAACCATAGAACATCTGTCAAAATTAAGATATTAATCTTGGTATAATACTCTCAACTAAACTGCATAATTTATTCAGAAAATTCATTCTGTAATGTACAGTGCTATGGGTTTTGACAAATGCATAGAGTCAAGTATTCGCCACTACAATCCCCTGCAGAACAGCCCCATCACCCCCAAAATCTCCTCATTCTGCCCCTTTCTATTCAAACTTTTCCCCACTCTCCAACCCCCAGAAATCCCTAATCTGTTTTCTCTTCCCTGTTTTTTGTTCTCCCTGTGTTGGGTTGTTAAGTCATATACATGAAAGAGAGGTTTGGTTTTATAAGACTCTTCCAAACTGTTTTCCAAAGTGGCTGTACCATTTTGCATTTCTTCCAGCAATGAATGGTATTATTTCTTTCCTAGTTATCAAATTACCTTTATACAAAGCATATAGCATGGCACAGTTGCTACTTATCTTTAGTAGATATTGACTACATTATGGAACACTCTTAACATGATCAAGGTTATAGCCTACCTGTTGCATGAGTCTCATGGTTTCATTTCTATTTATTTTCTAGCTTTATGGATAACTGAAAGGCAAGTAAGAGATACATACATTGTTGGATGTAGATATTAATATAAGGAATTTTGCAGAAGGAAACTGTTCTAGTCAAGTTTCCACCTTGTAATGTCCTAGTTAGAACTGTACTGCTTGGGTGGACAGCTTCTCACATCTGGCGGCCCTGGCTGGAATTCCAGGATTTCTATGTGAACTTCTGAGTGTGAATAAGTCACTTTAAACTTCGGCTTGCTTATTTCTGAAATGGGGATAGTAAGAGTACCCACCTGTAGGGTTTATGTGAACATTAGAAAGAGTACTGGCATATACTAAGTATGGAGCACTTAGTATAATAACTCTCAGCTATTTAAAGCATTGCTAAAAAATATAACTGTATCATTTCTGATCGTAGCAGATGAGAAAAAACTTGTTTCCCTTTGGAAGAGAAAGCCTCTCTGTTCAGTTTTTTCTAAGTATTTCTCATGTTCAAGCCAAAAGATATCTTACATTTTGGCAAACATGTTTTATAGCATTTGAAAGTGGAATTTCACTTTCAAATTAAAACGCTGATTTTTAAAAAATTAAAGTGGAAACTTTTGATTTTTTTTTTAATTGCTACTGTGATATTATAGTATATACAGATGAAAAATCCAAAGTGTGTTATGACGTGTTTCAGAGGGGATACTTTGTTCATGTTAGAATTCAAGGCCTGGGGCTGTGGCTCACGTCTGTAATCCCAGGAATTTAGGAGGCTGAGATAGGAGGGTTACTTGAGGCCAGGAGTTAGAGACCAGCCTGGGCAACATAGCAAGACCCCATCTCTACAAAAAATTAAAAAATTAGCCAAGTGTGGTGGCATGCCCTTGTAGTCCCAGCTACTTGGGAGGCTAAGCCAGGAGGATCCCTTGAGCCTAGGAGTTAAAGGCTGCAGTGAGCTATGATCACACCACTGCACTCCAGCCTGGGTGACAGGGCAAGACCCTGTCTCCAAAAAAAAGAAAAAAGAATTCAAAGTGAAATATGCACCCTATTTTGAATGAACATATGAAATTATCAGTGAGATTCTTTCAAAATAAGAAACCTGTGTATAAACTTCAGTGATTGACAGGGACTTGCACACACAGGTGCAGATAAATGGTGGGTTAGTCCTCCACTCTCAGAGGAGCAGAGAACCCCCGAAGAGAAAAGGATGTTTGTTCCTTCAAAAGTACGCAAGCTGAGGGTATGGTAGAGGGCAGGGGTCTCCATGGAGAAGGGAGGAAAAACTGGGAACAGCATCGAGGTGGTCTGTGCATGGGGGGCATGCACAGGGGGCAACGTTTTGTGATTCCGTTATCCTGGAGTGGTGTGGGCCTCCTGAGAAGAGAGCAGAAGCCTTGAGGTGCTGGGGAGGATCAGGACTTCTTGTGCTAAGTCTCAAGGGGTGATCTCGCAGGGCTGCATGTGACGCAGGTGAATCGTACAGGTACCGGCCAGTAAAGATGCAGGAAGTCCAACTAGCAACAAGTCAGAGGCGTCGAGGGAAGAGCCCTGAGGCCGAGGGTACAGGGACAACGCCAGCAGGGGAGGCTCTGTGGGCAGAGGCAGCACAGTGTCCAACCCTCCCTCGAATGCCCGGATGATCAGGTTGGAGCTCTGTTTCCAAATGCCTTCTGCAGAGCCGGCGTGCTTCCTTGTTAACCGTAGCTCCTGGTGGACGGTCCCCCTTCAACTTGGCGCTCTGCTACGTTCTTAATCAACTTCTCAAGTTCACGGTCCCAGAAACTAGGAGTCAGAAAGGCTAAGTCACCCTCCAAGGTCATGTGGCTGAGATCAACCTTAGCATACGACTCCAGAGCACACTAACTCACTATTGTCTTCTGTTAATCAAACGGCTTTCCAAAATGCTGTTTTAGTTTTCCCAAGTGGGGAGCCCTGCCACTGGAGTGTCGATGGCCTCTCTAAATGACCCTGGGCTTCTTGGGCCACAGGAATCCCCAACGGGAGCCTTCTAGGTCTCTTTCCAAGTGCCGTGTTTTCTTTTCTGATTACAAAAAAAGCATGTATTTATTATATAAAATTGAATAGTTACAGAAAAATGAAGTTTAAAAAATTACCCGTATCACCCGTAATTCTAATTTATCCTTCTTTAAAAAAAACATATTGATTTAAGTACTTAAAGCAAGAAGCAAAAGCCTGGTCCTGCCCCAAGAGGTGACCCTGTCATCGGTCGTCGAGCACACTGCGGACAGAGACTCTTCAGGGCTGAGGACACTCAGCCTCTCCCGCCCGGTCCCATCTGTCCTGACCGGCAAGAACTCAACAGAGAAGGTGGTGACGTGCAGTGCTTTCTGCCAGGGGTGTCCTTCCTCCCCTATTTATTTAACCTTCTTGTTGGTATCTTAAGTGCTACTCCAGTGTGATATTTAATACTCGAACTGCGTCGGCGTGGCTTTATCTCACGGTCGTATCTACGTGCAAAGCTCTAGGAAACCGAAGCCTCTGACAATCGCTCCTTTGCTGGGAATGGGGGTGGGGGTGGGGAAGAAATTGCAAAATAAGACACTGTCCTCAAATGAGGTTCCTAAGAAAAAAGGCCGTTGTGTTGGGATTAGAATAGAATTGCACCATTTCCTCTCTAAAGGTCTAGCATGAAAGGAGAAACGTGACTCCGAGGCCAGAACATCAGAGCGGGGGCCTGTAACGAAAACCTGGAGGACATGTGCAGGGAGAAAGCAGCGCCTGCCTCCTCTCTTCATTCCATCCCGTGACGCCCGCCAACTGCGGCGACCTCCCGGGGGACGTCTTCCCGACGTGCACCTGTGCAGGTGCATACACACCCCTCACACACACACACACACCACACGGCTCACACACATACCCTCCACACACACACAACACACACTTCACACAGACACACGCATGCGCAGACACCTACATCTCACTCACACACACCTCACAGAGACACATACACACCCCACACGTACAACACACACAAAGGCACACACCGTGCACAAAGCTACCACACACACACACACCACACCCTTCACGCAGATGCATGCACACGCACGCACAAGATGTATACATGCACGCCACACACCTGACACACACACACCCCGCCACACACACTATACCCAGCTCCACGAACACCTATGCTTTTTATACTCTCGGCCCTTAGCTACTTGAACTTTTTGAGTTGTTTCCCAGAAACAGTGGACTTTCTGCAAGACAAAGGAGTTGAGATTCCGAATGCCCCTGAGCAAGATTCCTGATGCCCAGAGTCACTATATCCTGACCTGCTCCAATGCACGGGATCTGCCCAGCGCCAGTGGCCCTGAGTTAGTTACAGCGTGACCAGCCCCAAGGCACCTGGCTCCTCCTTAAAAAGCCCATGATCTCCTTAGTAGGGGAGACAGATTTGAGGCAGCTTCTTCTATTCTCCCAACAGGTGTCTGTGATATTAAAAGTTCCTTTCTTCTTTGGCAATCCTTGTTGCCAAGTGTCATCTCCACTCAGCTTCCAGCCTGATTCCTTTGCAACTCTGAACTTTGTACCCCATAAACCCCATGTCTTGTTTCCAAACCTTATTCCCAATACCTAGCATTGGTGCGCAGCGCAGTGGATGCCAGTGCTGGCGTGTAGTGGGCACGGAAAGAACAGGTGTGGGATGGATAGCCGAATGAGTGGCGGATGCCTGCGTTTGGTTCCCCTGGGTGCTGTCCTCGAGGTGCCTTCCCAGCACTGCTTCATCCAACAGCACCTCCTGGCATCCTCCTCTCCCCACTCTCCTTCCTGCCCAATCCCTCCTGCACCTTTGGGGAGCGGGTGGTGCACAAGGAGATGGGTGTCTGTCACACTCAGTGCTGGATAATGGATTGGTACAGGACACCATGCCTGCACTTTTCCATTCTAGTCTTGGGAATACACCCTAGTGGGCAGGGGCAATGGACAAGGGTGCCTGCCTGTGGCAGGTGCGTGTAACGTGCCATTCCTTACTGTGCCATGTGGCTCATAGACCATAATCATCTTGTCACTTGGAAATTTTTAGGTAAAAAGGAAATAATCGTAGCCCCAACTTTTAGTAAGATACTTCATTTGGGAGGAATGTCCCAAACATATTGTTAGAATGCTATCAGGGTTCCTGGCAGCTCGGAGTCTTCTTGTTTCAAACTCAGATGTGGCCCATGTGAAGCTCACCTGAGTGGAGAGATTGTACTGAGCACAGCTGTTCACTCATTTGTGAGGGATGAGGCCCCTCCACGTGCAAGCATCTCACTGTGTGAAAGGCAACGGATGGCTTGACCTTCGCTCAGGTCATGCTCCAAGGTCGTGCTCCCATTAGGATAAGCGCTGTACCATTAATGAACCTAGTTTGCAATTTTAAGCAAATCCATCCTAAGCAATAAAAAAATGTGTGGGACTTTGGAAATCTAGCAAAGAAAAAAAAAGTCTTAAAATTTGTTAGTCACAGCTTTCAAGAAAAAAAGAAATTGAAACCATTGCTTTTTTTTTTTTAAAGAAAAAGGTAATGCCACCTGATGATAATCAGACCCCACTTCAGTGAGGACCTGGGTTTTAATCTCTCCTCTGTCATCTGACTTGTACATTTTGGAGAAGTCACTGAACCTCTCTGATGAGAGTGGGTCACCTCAAACTTGCTTCTGTTTCTTAAAATTCTGTGATTCTAAACTATGCACTCCTGGATTAACAAAGGTGCTACATATGGAACACACGCAGTGATGGCAACTGTCCAGATGCTTCTCTATTTGCATATGCCTCTATAACTTTGCTACATAAATCATATTCTGCCAAAAAGTAGGTACAATGTCATTGACCGGATGCATCCAGATGTGAAAGAATTTGGGTAACAGGTAGAATGAGGTGAATTGGTAAGTATTAAATAATGGGCTAATAAAGGCAATAAAGAAAGTAAGAAACAGCAATTTGCAAACAAGGGAAGTTGTTCAGGGTTACTTTCTGCTGTGGGCATAGTGGAGCTAATGCTTCACATTGTGTAACTTCGCTAAAACCTCAATAGTTCTTTGTTGGAAATATTTCCTGATCTTCTGGCTACTAGTTTTACTTTTACTGTTTTGCATTATGTCACCTCCAAGCAGGCAAAATAAGGGCTTGCTTTCCTCAGTGTTAACACCTTTTAAATATTTGTAGACTCTTATCAAGTGCCAGGTATCCCCTCTCCACCTACATGTGGCCTGCACTGCCAGGTTTTTTGATCTTAATGCACACGTCACTCCTTTGATCATTTTGGTGCCTTGCTCGGGACCCTCTCAATGATATCAACTGACTTCTGTTAACAAATATTGCTCTGAGCATTCCAACTGGGGTCTTTGGAGAAGGAGATCACAGAGAGATTATTTCTTTACTGTTCCATGATGTAAATCCCTGGGGTATCTGACCCAACTCAAAACTTTCTTTGTGACTATAACTAAAGTTATTTCAAGCTTACAGTCAAATGAGCAGTCCTTCAAGTTCCTAACAATAATGAAATGTGGGATGGCTTTACATGTGGGCTAACAGAAAGGGCCCATTATCATAATTTTCTGCTGAGGAATTTCTCTCCATTTTCTTCTGATTTGCTTTACTAGAGCCAGCCACAGTGTTTCAATTGAAGATGATGTTTTAAAATATGAATAATATTGGGAAATTGTCATGGATTGAACGTTTGCATTCCCCCAAATCCATATGTTGAAGTCCTAATCCCCAATATGATGGTGTCTTAGTCCATTTCTGCTGCTATAACAGAATACCCAAGACAGGGTAATTTATTACCTGATGGTTCTGGAGGTTGGGAAGTCCAAGATCAAGGGGACTGCTCTGGAGAGGCACTTCTTGCTGCATCATCCCGTGGCAGAAGGCAGACGGGCAAGAGAGCATGAGTGCACTCCACAGAGTGGAACTCACATTTATAACAAACCCACTCTCAAGATAACAAACCCATTCTAGTGATAAGGAGATGGGCAGAGCCCTTAGGACCTAATAACCTCTTAAAGATCTCACCTCTCAACACTGTTGCATTGGGGATTAAGTTTCCATCACATGAACTTTAGGGGACACATTCAGAACATAGCAGATGGTATTTGGAGATGGGGCCTTTGGGAGGTAAATTAGGTTTCAATGTGGTCATAAGGGTGGGGCCCTCATGATGGGATTAGTGCCCTTATAAAAAGAGACACCAGAGAATTTTCTCACTCTCTCTCCCTGTGAGACCAGAAAGAGGTTATGTGAGCACACAGCCACATGGCGGCTGTCTACAAGCCAGGAAGAATGCTCTTGCCAGGAACCAAAACTGTTGGTACATTGATCTTGGACTTCCCAGCCTCCAGAACCGAGGTAAATGAATTTCTGTAGTTTAAGCTACCTAGTCTGTAGTTTTTTGTTATGGCACCTCAAGCTGACAAATACAGAGAAGAAATGTTGACCAAAATTCATACGAAGACATAGCTATACTAACTATACATATAATTTCTATAATGCATTTTTAATTTTGATGCCTAAAATGAAAATGAAACCATAGAGAGGGGGAAAGGGCTGGGAGATGGTTACAAAAAGAGGAGCAGGAAAATCGAAGATAAATATTGAATATTTCATAATTTGGCTCACAGCCAGCCCTGCCCTTAGGGCTCCTTTAGGAGCTAGCTCAATGCGTTATATAAATTGGTAGCCATTCTTGCATCTCTTATGGGTGAGGCCCAGCAGATGACCAATAAAGAGTGGTTGAATAAATAAATGACTAATTTCAGTTAGAAAGAATCTATTTCTCAAATTTGATCCTCTTAATTCTGTTATTCTTTCAGTGGGTGAATTAATATATATTCTTTTTTCTAAGATGTGCCTTATTTTGTAATATGTTACTGTTCTTTTTCTCCACTATAATTTTTTTGGCATTATTCTCTAAATCTGTTTGTTTTTTGTGATATTTCTAAATTTTACATGAAAATGTCACAAGCCTACCCAGCCCTGTTTTCTATCATTCAAAAAAGACATAATAGATGTTATTCGGAGTAGTGCTTACTTAACCTAAAGTGAGTTAATACTTAGGGTATTATTAAGAGGATGCTATCTTCATCAGGACCAAATTTCATATTCCCTGGAGCTCAGATCTTTGCATCATAAACTGTAACACAGCACAGCATCTTAACTCCCATGAAAAAGTTCAAGGGAAAGCAGAGATCTCTAAGGAATTTTTACCAAACAATAGAGCTTTGTTGATTAAATAAGCCCCTTTCAGTAACCTTTAGAAGTAACATAGAAACCTTCTGTCGGAGGCCAGAGAAGCCTGAATTCTGCAATGCAGACATTGCTACTTAAGGCTTTGTTGAAGTTTGTGCACGAGATGGAGAGAAATTCCCAGAGGAATTTTCTGACTGGAAATTGTAAAGGGACACACTGCTTTGGTGGCATCCACCTTATGAGTTTTAAAAGACATCCTCTGTCCTAAAACGTTTTGGAGTTAGAGATCTATTTTTCCCTTCTAGCCTATTTATTCTGCAGTGTCATACACTGTACCTGGAAAAGGGGACATTTTCCAGCTGGAATCGGTCCTTGCTCTTAAAGTGGTAAGACTCTTTCTTCACGTATAAAATATTCAGGAAAAGACTTTTGACTTGGTCTCCTAGATGACCAAAAGTATAATTAGTTAAAAAGCCATTTATTAAGCAGTTATGAGCAAAATAGTTAATAAATACTGTGTTAGACACAAAGGGCATAAATCATATTCCTGGCTTTGAGGAAGCTCCTATCTGGCGACAGAGACAGACATGTGCCAGATAATGCAGAGGAGACAGTGCATCCAGCATGGGTAGAAAGCGTGCACACGAGGCCCAGGACAGAACACGTCAGGCTTAAGATTCCAAATTGAAACACTGAGGCCTAGAAGTCTACTGGCGCGGCAGACGTTGCAGGTAGCTGTTCGAGCTATTTTCATCTTAGAAGACATTTTCCCCCGTAGTCATGAAGTGGACTTTAATTTCCATCTCCTCCTTCTGTTGCCCAGGCAATAATTTGGATTGTAAATCTGGCTGGATGTGAAGCCCATTAAGTTCACCCAGCATAACGCTCATTTCCTCCTCTGTCCCTGTGTGTGAGCGGCGCTTCTCAGAACACTGATCAAACACCAGAACTTCTGTTTGCTCCCAGGGCTCTTCCTGAAGCCGATGAAGCCAAGAGCAGACTTAATAGTCCCAAGCAGAACCTGAGCCATGTGTCCTAGAATGTGAGAGCGTGGCTGAGCCCGCCCTGCGTGGGCAGCACGTGTTAGCACCGTCCAGCCCGCCCGGCCTGGCCAGACTGTCTCCTCCACCTGCTGTTGCCATGGAGGGCTGCGATGATCTAGGCCAGAGATGCTGCGAGTTGGCCCATCCCGGCTGCATGGATGTGCAGAGAATGGGAGAATTCTGGATTTTGAAGATGTGTCCAGCGCCCACACATGCATCGACAATATAAAGTATTGTTTTGTGTACTTTGAAAATTTACATGTATGTTATCATATACCACAAGTTTACTTTGGGATTCATCCGTGTTGATGCATGTAGATTGTTTTATTGGCTGTATGATATAACATGGTGCCAACATACTAGAATTCATTTTTTTCATGTATTTAACAAACACTTACTGAGCACTTGCTATGAGCCAGGCATATTCAAGGTGCAGGAGAGGACCAAAGGAACAAACACCTCTGTTGCAGGGATATTAATGTTTATTCATTTATGTTGTTTCCAGTTTTCCACTATTACAAAATGCTGCAATGGACATCCATTGGCCATCTTTATATATGAGACTCTAAGTCACATATATGAAAGTTTTACTTGGGTACCTAGATGCAGAATCTAGAGATACACTGATCTTTATGAAATTGCTGTCCAAAGTGGCTGCTTCAATTCTCAATGCTACCTGAGTTCTGGTTTCTCCTCAGGCCCCAGTCAGTGCTTGGGTTTAACTGTCGGCCACCTAATAGACAGGAAATAGTATTTCATTACTTTTAGCTGCGTTTCTTTCACTACTAGCGAGGTGGACTATCTTTTCAAATGTTTTTAGCCATTTATGTTTATTTTTGTTTGAATTATTCATTCATATGCTTTGTCAATTTTCTGCCTGGTTTTGTCTTTTACTTAAGGACTTGCTGAATGTTATATGTAAATTTTGAACACTAATTCATGGCTGTTATATATGTAGCAATTACCTTTTATCTTTGTCTCAGATCTCTTTTCTGTACTGAAGTTAAATAATACATATATTGAAGTTAAAATATAATAAAATTTATACTATTTTTGATGAATTGATAAGATGTTTGCTTTCTCTGTCTTGTTTAAGTATTATTTTCCTATTCAAGGGTCAATAGATATTCTCCAATATTTTCTTCCAGTTTTCAACCTTTTACTTTCTACACTTACATTTTTTTTTTTTTTGAGACAGAGTCTCGCTTTGTTGCCCAGGTTAGAGTGAGTGCCATGGCGTCAGCCTAGCTCACAGCAACCTCAAACTCCTGGGCTCAAGCGATCCTCCTGCCTCAGCCTCCCAAGTAGCTGGGACTACAGGCATGCGCCACCATGCCCGGCTAATTTTTATATATATATATATATATATTAGTTGGCCAATTAATTTCTTTCTATTTTTATAGTAGAGACGGGGTCTCGCTCAGGTTGGTTTTGAACTCCTGACCTTGAGCAATCTGCCCACCTCGGCCTCCCAGAGTGCTAGGATTACAGGTGTGAGCCACCGCGCCCAGCCTCACACTTACATTTTTAAATGCATTTGGAATTTATTTTTGTATACAGAACGAAATAAATCATTTTACCCCCTGAGGACAGCCAATTTTTGTAGTGTATGTAATATAACTATTGATGTGCAATAGGATTATATCTGGAATATTATTAATCATACATGAGGTATTTAGGCTTTTTGATTTTTATTAAAGTAGTTCAGACTTTTTATGAAAGGTTGCTAGAACATGTAAATTACTATAAAAAACCAAACCAAACAAAAAAAACAAAAGTCAAATTCCTTCCAGGTAGTAAAAGGAACACAGTTTGTTGGATGGTTCATGCTTTTCTCACTGACTGTAATGCTACTTCTATAGTATAACATGCATACTAAATATAAAACAAATTACAGTTTCTTGGTTTTCATTTTATTCCACAGGTTGATTTAATGTTAAATTTTAGTATAACACTTTCAAATTAATAAAGGTCTCTTCTATCTCTAGTATCTGGCTAACTTTTTACAAATTAGGAATTTGTTTGAAATTATATATCAAGACTATGATACATCTTCTAAGATGATCATGGCCAGGCTTGGTGGCCCACGCCTATAATCCTGGCACTCTGGGAGATAGAGGAGGGAGGATCGCTTGAGGTCAGGAGTTCAAGACCAGCTTGAGCAAGAGTGAGACTTCATCTCTACTAAAAATAGAAAAGTTAGGCAAGTGTGGTGGTACACACCTGTAGTCCTAGCTACTTGGGAGGATCACTTGAGCCCAGGAGTTGGAGGTTGCAGTGAGCTATGATGATACCACTGCACTCTACCAGGAATGACAGAGGGAGACTTTGTCTCAAAAGACAAAAAAAGATGATCATAAAGTTTTCTTCTTTTTGTCTGTTAATAAGACGAATCACATTACTGGATTTTTCTTTTTCTTTTTTTTTATGAGACAGAGTCTCACTCTGTTGCCCAGGCTGGAGTGAGTAGCCCTTGTCAGGGCTCCCAAGTAGCCCTGACAGTCAGCCTAGCTCACAGCAACCTCAAACTCCTGAGCTCAAGCAATCCTGCTGCCTCAGCCTCCTAGAAGCTAGGTGTCTCACATCTAGACTTGAATAAATGCAA
Organism: Mirza zaza; assembly: GCA_008750895.1. Taxonomy (NCBI): domain Eukaryota; kingdom Metazoa; phylum Chordata; class Mammalia; order Primates; family Cheirogaleidae; genus Mirza; species Mirza zaza. Next base: position 263,451 of record VSMD01074546.1, read on the forward strand.
ATGGGGGAAAGCACTTTGCATGCTATTAAGAACTCTACAACAAACTCTATTTCATAATAATAACAACATAATGATAATGTAGAGGTCACTTTTCCTTTTATTTTAAAAGCAACTATAGACAAAGCATAATAAATTAACTCACACTATAATTTTGATTATAAAGCCCCACTCTTATGAGAAACCCAAATGGGTTTCTTTAATGTGAGAATGGCCAGATGAGAAATGGGTAAAATTCCCAAGGACCATCACTTGCAGTAATTAACCTCACCAGCCTCCCTGTTTGCTGTCCTGCCCAACACCTCTCCCTGGAGCCCCAGGCAATCCCTTGCTTTGGAGTGGAGGAACTGGTGCAGTGAAGGTGAGAAATGGCGTCCTTAGGGCAGAAGAATTTTGCTTTGAGAAAACATATCAGGTCCATTTGTTCTTAAGCTTGCAAAGGTATTCCTTTGTATGTGGAGGGCAAAAGCAGTGTATTGTTGCTGGTGGCTCTCACCTACCTCCTTGCCCTGGGGTAGAATCACCCAAAAGGAGACAGGTATGTCTCCAGGGCCACCTAAGATAAGCTTTCTGCCATCAGCAGAGGAGACAGGTGCTTAAAATGCATGAGCCTAGAATTGGAATGAAATTATATCAATATTCTTTTTGATGCATTTATCCTCTATTTATTATATGTTTACATTGACTCCACTATATTCTTAGCTGTTCCCTGCATGTGTGTGGGATTTTAAACCCATTGTTCTCTTTTGGCAGAAAGGTCCTAGAGATTGCTTGTGACAAGTAGATTTTAAAAGTCCCAAGGATTGCAAGAATCGGGCATAGCAGTCAAATAATCATAGAGTGTCTTTAAACAAAATGATTACAAAATAAACAAATCCTTACATCAAAGCAGTGGAAAAGATTAAACATTAGATGAAATAACTGTGCAGTAAGAGAGAGTTTCAGAAACCCTGAATTGTACTTTGCTTTCATGAAAATTGGAATGATCACTAGTAAAGTCCTGAGCTATTTTGGCAACATTATATAATTTTAACTCACAGCTACTAAATTGCCCTTCGCATCTTTTGAGTGAAGCGGGATTGTCTTGTACCATCTTGAACAATTCTGAAGCAACTTTCCAGAAATTCTCAGTGAAATAAGAAACTGTTTACTAGAAGTTTCCAATAAGATACTTCATAGCCTTTAAATAGAACTGCCTACAAAATAAAAACAATTATGAATGCCTCTAATGAGATAAAGGCTGAGGTTGTGAACAGCTCTTTGGACATATGTCTGTAATGTCAATCTATTCTGTCATTTGGGGATAATGGACTAAAAGAAAAGAAAAAGAATCTCAGTTTTTAAATGTTTTCACTTGTGATGGATGCTCTCCACAAACATACCACACCACACCACACCACACACACACACACACACACACACACACACACATTCAATGCTCAATTTCATGTTGTACTGTGATAAATACATGAAATCTCCTGGGCTAGGTATTCACCTTATCATTATTTCCATTTTATAGATCAGATAACTAGGTCCTAGAAGGGTTAAACCAGCAGCCCCCAACCTTTTTGGCACCGGGGACTGGTTTCATGGAAGACACTTTTTCCGTAAATGGGGGGGGGGAGGCAGTGATTCCAGGGATGGGGAGCAGCTGTAAATACAGATTAAGCTCGTCCCTCTCTAGCCCACTGCTCACTTCCTGCTGTGCAACCCACCTCCTAAGTTTCATGGCAGACAATTTTTCCAAGAGGTTGAGGATAGGGCGTGAGGGTGTGGACATTCAGACATCCTTCCCAATCAAAGTGTCTGTGAATAGCAAGACTAACCTCCTGGAACAGATTTAGGCAGCATGCATTTGTAAAAGGAGGGTAGTGACCAGCCTTTATTGTATCCTCGGTCTCCAGAGGAAGCTCTTATCTTACCTTCCCAGCAAGCAACAGCCAAGACAAAGTCACTTTAGGTTTTGAAAGAATCTGTAGGACTCCAAAATACAGCGCAGATAGCAAAAGCACTAATGAGTGCTAATGGATTTGACCTTAACTGATTAAATCCAGTCCCAGCTATCAGTCCCTGCAGGTATTGTAGTAAGGCTTTCAGAGAGAGAGTAACTTTTCTTTTCCCTCTGCATTGAGCTTTCCATAAGCCAGTAAGTAGAACTCCCTGTGCTGTTCTGAGTAAGTTCCATTGTGTGCCTTTGGGGTAGGGGGTCCCCAGGATGACTGTTCTTCACAATTCAGGAAGGCAAGGGGACCCAGCAAGAGGGTGTGGATCCCTGAATGTTGTGCTCCGTTCTCTCCACACCCCTCTCATTGCCAGACCCCCAACCACTTCACACGGCTGCAGATGCTGTTCTCTCAAGCTGCATCTTTCTTCATGAAGGTCATACATTGGTCACATCCAGGTCAGGTAGGATTTTTTTGACCCACATAGTGTTGGCTCTCATAATTTTTTTTTTAAACTCGAGTTAGTTGCTAAGGTTTAATATATATATATATATATATATATATACACACACACACACACACACACACCTGCATTCTGGCTTTCCTTGAAAACTCAGAAGACTTGGATATACTGAGCCAACATTTGCTTGGTGCTAAGTACTGACCTGAGATATAGCCACAGTGCCTTCTCCCGCTGTGGCATCTCACTCTGCCAACTTCAGGCTGTGCCAGGTGCCCGGGGGCATGTGTGTGAATTTCCACCCCTGACCTCCGGGTGGCATATGACACCAATGATGTCTCCTTTTTGAAAACTCTTCCCCTGGCTCCTCTGATGTAGCCGTTTCCACTCTCCAGCTGTCTCTCTGTTCTCGGTTTTTCTGTGCCCTCCTTCAATTTCTTTTTCCTCTTTCTCCTACCTTTTAAAGATAGGTGTCCCCTAAAGGGGAAATCTATCCTTGATTGTCTCTTCCCTCTCCCTCCACTATCCCTTGGAACCTTAAATTAGCAATGCGCTCGAAATGATGTTTCTGTCCACTTGTCAATTCAATGAACTACCATTGAGCACAGATGCAAAGATGAAAACAAGACACCCTTACGTTCCTTAAGGAGCTCAGTGGGACGGATGCGTGAACAAACACGGTGCAATTTGATAAATGCTGCAATCGTGGTACGACACGATAGTCTCCACACAGGGGCAGCCTTTGAGCTGGGTTTTGAAGACTGAGTAGAAATCTACCGTGGGAATAATGATAAATCTTACAGGGTTCTGTTTCTCCTGTGTTTTAGGAAGCATTTCAAACTGCTTGCTATACAACTCTACTTGGATATTCATTAGTGATCCAATAAAACACATCCAAATCTGATCTCTTGTCTTCTTAACCCCACCCCATCTCCCCGCCCTTCACACACATGCTCCTCCTCCAGAACACCCTGCCCCCATTTTTTCTTTGTATTTTCTTGTACCGGTTGCTGGCACTCCCTGTCTCCCAGTAATCCAGCCTTAGAGATATCCTTGACTCCTCTCTCTGATACCTGACCAGTGGACTCTGAGGTTCTCCCTTTAAATGTCTCTTAAATTCATACCCTCCTGAACTCAGGTCATCAGGACATCATGTCAACTGGACAAATCCAGTAAGTGGTCTTATAAGTGCTGGACACGACCTTCTAGGGAGGGAGGTCTCCACTTCCTGAGCCCCTGCTGTCCAGCCTGCCTGGAGCCGCTCTGAAAGTGCAACCCTCTGCTCTAAATGCTGTATATGTATTCACTTGTTTAGTCTTCACAGCACCCCGACTATGTGGGACCATTATTATCATCCCAGTAACCGGTGCGAGTCTACACGATAGTTGGTAACAGAGCTGGGATCCAAGCCAGCGCAGCCTGACTGCAGAGCCCCCCACTTACTCAGCAGCCCATGGTGCTGCACCGTGTGCTTGTTCAAAGTCCATCTGCACTCCCCTTTGCCTCCGGAATGCTGTCTCGGTTTCTCAGAGACTCGGAGGCTCTTGACAATTCGGTCCTCACCCCGCTCTTTCATTTACATCTCTGTTGCTGGGTTTCCATAGAGCTTGTCCAGTTTGGTGGCTCTTGGTATTACCTATCTTTGTTCTCCTTTGCCAATGGCAGGCTTTGATAAAACATTAACTGCAGCTCCCTGATATGCTGAATCCTTTTTTTTTTTTTTTTTTGAGACAGAGTCTCACTCTGTTGCCTGGGCTACAGTGCCGTGGCGTCAGCCTAGCTCACAGCAAACTTGAACTCCTGGGCTCAAGTGATCCTCCTGCCTCAGCCTCCCAAATAGCTGGGACTACAGGCATGAGCCACCATGCCCGGCTAATTTTTCTATATATTTTTAGTGGGCCAATTGATTTCTTTCTATTTTTAGTAGAGACAGGGTCTTGCTCTTGCTCAGGCTGGTTTCGAACTCCTGACTTTGAGTGATCCGCCAGCCTCGGCCTCCCAGAGTGCTGGGATTACAGGCCTGAGCCATCACACCCGGCCTGAGTCCTCTTCTTGTCTCTGATTTTGGCCACGCCGTTCCCCATTTGGAACGTCCTATCCATCCACTTTGGCCAATGCAAATGCCATCATTCTCAAATGGCACAGATCTCTTCCCCTTTTCCAATTCTATGTCTGGTCTCTAGCCCTGCACTTGGCCAGGAAAATCTCTCCCTTCTCTGTGTTTCTAGACCACTCTGTTTAAGCTTCTGAGATGGTCTTCTCTTTCTTCATTCTGGATTTTAGTGGAACAGTGCACGTGCTCTTCATTGTTTTCCTTTCTAGATAATAAACTCCTTGGAGGCTGAGAGCATTGTTTTTCATTTTTTTCTTTCCTGGGGCTAAGTTTAGTGACTTGTATTTGGTCTACACTTAATAAACATTTACTGAATCATATGAATAATATGAAAAAAGGATGTGTGGGCTGTGATATCACCTCGATCATTGGTTTGATAAAGTTAATGTGAAAGTTGAGTAGAAAAATCAGGCATAGTAAAATTTGTAAATAAAAGGATAAAAAATATGTGTCATATCAAACATCTACATACTTAAATGTAATATTAGAACATATTAGGATGGAAATGCTTCCTAAGGTAAGTTATCTGCAAATACAATGAGAATCAGTGATATGACGTGTGTCAATATAAAATATGCTCTTTAATACAACTTTATAGGAGTAGATATAAAACCTATTTTCACACCATAGGTAAATTTAAAAACTGCATTAACAGAACATACAAATTCTGTGTTTGGTCAAAATTAGGTTGGAGGAAGTAACTTTTTGGGAATGAATCCAAGCTGTTTTAAATCCTCCGTGATAGGTAAGTGACAGAAACCCAGAGGGGCATCTAGACCACAACCCCACACAGAGTGGGGGTAGGTCTGAGAACCTAGGGGTCTCAGGGGCTGGGGCAGGGAGGCCACTCAGGTCCCCAGGTTGGCTCCTGAAAAGGCTCAGTGGTGAGGACAGAGACAGGGTGGAGGGCCGGCCAGCCAGGGACATGGGAACGCGGGTGCAGATAAGACGGGGAGCCTGGCGGGCACTCCAGTGTGGGCTTTGAAGCTGACGGGCAGATCTTGGAAGTGGTCCTGGGGCAGTGAGCTCATGTAAGGCCTATCTAGGTGACTCAAGGATATCTCTGACCATCACAGAGGCGTGGGGAGGGAGGGACAATTTGTCTGCTCTCCCACTTGAGTCTGAGGACTTAGACCTGAAGTGACAGAAGTGAGAGGACACAGATCACAGCCAGCTGTCTCTGTGATGGGGAGCAGAATGCCCGGTCCTTCTGCCGGGCCACAGTCTGAAATGTCAGTTCTTGGTGTCCTCATGGCCAGAGAATGGCCAGACACATCCAACAAGGCAAGCACAAAAATGAGGTTTATGGAGGAGAGGAAGATAGGATTGTAGGGCAAGAGCGAGATACAGGTCGACAGAGCAAGATACAGGCGCCACGGATGGCGACCGGACCCACTGTCGCAGCAAAGAGAGAGACCTCGGTTGTGGTCTGGGTCTTGCTTTGCAGTGTCTGGGGTGGGACCTCCGCGTGGTTCAGACGTGGCCGTGAAACCGCTTTGATGGACAGCTGGGAGTTACATGACCTGAGTCTTACTGCGCATGCGGATCTCCCAGCAGCCTCTCTGCAACCCCGTTCATGGGGGTGAACCGCAAGGGCCCCCACTTTCGCGATAGGAGACTCGGAGTCCTTCCACATCTACCTAACACTTCCAGGATTGTCCTTTCATTTGTAAAATTGGGAGTGCATTTCAAAGCAAAATGTGTGTGAGTGTGTGTGTTGAGGACAGGGGTCTTCCCTGATCAGCAGCCTGTGACAGTGGCCTTCTCAGTAGCCTAAGAGGACCATAGCATTGAAGGTCATTCTCAACCTGTGGGTTCCCTGGGATCTGAATTCTGGAGCCTGTGACAAGGCATGGAATTAACACTTATGAATCCACTTACGAAGAGGAAAGCACTGGGAGACAGAAAACTTGGATTTGAATCCTGGCACTGCCCTTTGGTAGCCGTTTTACCAAAGTTTGAGAATGTCCTTGGCACAGTGCCTGGCACATGGAGCAAGGATTAAATCTGAGTGTAGTTTATTCTTCTTTCTCTGGTGCTTACAGGTCATTAGATTTCCCATGCACAGTGTCTTGTCAGGTGGCAAAAATAGATTATGCCCAGAAAAGTTAAGAAATTTAATTGAGATCATATAGGAAATAATCATGTGGATCTTAAACTGTTCAAAATGTCTATGACCATGTCTATTTATAAAATGTTTAACATTTTTGAAGTGATTTTGTTTATTCTCCACAATACATCTCATAGTCCCAAATTTCTGTTGCTAAATAATGACAACAGTAAATTGCTTTTGACCAATTTTGATATCCCTGGATCTCATCGCTGGGAAGCAGAGAAAGAGGTGGAGAATGGGATTCGGAAGCCCGGCAAACAGTGTCTATCAGACCTGGAGCCCCAGGTTTAATCCTGAGCCTACCCGTTGGGGTGAGAAGACTGTAGAGCTCCTGGGGTTGAGTCACAGATAACCTTCCTCTCTTGGGTGTAGCTAACAATCCACTGCAGGCCTGGAGTCAACTGTAAGGAACTAGGGAAAACAGGAATGAGACAGGAGCTAAGAAACAGGAAATTTGGTGTTATCAAAATGGATCAATTCTACGTCGACAAGGTGTGTTGAATTGCCAAGGTGGCTGGGGTGGGGAAGAGGCGGTCCATTCTGGAAGTAGCATAAGTTGATGTTAAATAAGAAATTCAACCATCGCTTCTTCCAAAAGCAATGTCCACGTGTTCCATGAACCCCCAGCCTGAGATAGCCTGCTGTTTTTCCAGGAATGGTATTTCCACAAAATGGTTTTTGCACCACCTGCTGGCAAGCAACAGTGAACCCACCTCTCACTGAAGGAAAGAAATGTGTTTGAACTGCTGGTGAGCAAGGCATGGGGCGGTCAAAACCAACTTTGTTTATTGGGAGCATGTAGCGACCACTGCCAACTGGCATCCAATTTCTTGTCACCACCTTGTTAACAAGTTTTAAATTATGCCAGGTGATACCCACAGGTGGTTTCTTTCTGAAAGTGTCATAATAGTATGAGGAGATTATTCTGGATGGAGTTAGTGGGAAAGGGAATATTATTTTCGGTGATTAAGAAAGACAGTCTATCTGTCACTCCTGTCTGACATGCAGACCGATCTTTTTTTGGGAAAGCACTTCTAGGCTACTTGCGTTTTAAAATGCCGAGGCAACATTATCTATTCACGTGTTTGTTTGCTTATCGTCAAGAAACCATTTAGATTTTGTGATCGAGCAACACCAGTGGAACCATCCAAGAGTATTGTGCTTTACTTTGAGTGTTTGAAGTGGCTTTTCTGGGTGACATTTTGGAGAACATATTTAGACATTTTTATTGTGCTCATTTTGCTGCTTGGACGGAAGTTGGCTTCTCTTTTTTTTCTGTAGGGATGAAAAATCGGAGCTAAATATACTCTGATTTCTCTTCAGATCATATAAATCTTTCACCTAAAAATCTGAGCTAATTTCTAGGGGGCCAGACAGACTAAAAACTTCGCCCATAGCTATTTGATATTCCACCCCCCTCCACCACTGTGCTTTGGTGTCCTGTAGCTGGGGCTGGGCCGAGGAGTGGGAAGACAGGCAGAGCTGCAGGTAGGCACCTGGAGCTCAGAACAGGAATATTCCTTTTCTCCCTACTCCGCACACAAACCTTATTTTGTACAAGGGAGCAGCAGTTTATGAGTGAATATAATGGAACCCAAATACTTTTCTTTAAAATAGCCACCCCATTCCTTATTTCGATGCAATACACAACTAAAACAAATTTTTTTCTTCTCTGACTACATTTTTGTGAGCTTCTTCTGATTTTGCCTTCCACTGCCGTTCTTTCATCCCTCTTTCACCCATTCCTTCCACTGTCTTCCATTCCATTCCACTTCGACTCGATATTTATCGAATGGTTACTCTGTAAAGGGGCTGTACTTGGAAGACACAGGGGCGATGCAAATATGAAAAGGCATTACTAGTTCATACCCTCAAAAACCTTAACAAGCAGGTCAGGTGAAAAGACATGCACCCAAACCTCCTTAGTATAGCCATGTGTTGCTTAACGACGGTGATAAATTCTGAAAAATGCATCCTCAGGGGATTTTGTTGTTGCGCAAACACCATCGAGTGTACTTACACAAACCTCGATGGGCCACCCACCTAGGCTATACGGTAAGGCTTATCGCTCCTAGGCTACAAAGCTGCACAGCATGTTACTGCGCCTGAATACTGTAGGCAATTGTAACACAATGGTAAGTATTTGTGTATCTAAACATATCTAAACATTAAAAGGTACAGTAAAAATACAATATAAATAATAAAAAATGGTACGCCTATGTAGGGCACTTACCACGAATGGAGCTTGCAGGACTGGAAGCTGCTCGGGGGGGTGAGTGAGTGAGTGAGTGGCAAGTGCATGTGGAGGCCTAGGACATTACTGTACGCCACTGTAGACTTTAGAAACACTGTGCATTTAGGCTGCAGTAAACTTATTTAAAAATATTTATCTTTAGTCAATTATAAATCAACCTTAGCTTACTATGACTTTTTTACTTCATAAACTTTTAAATTTTTTAAACTTTTGACTCTTTTGTAACAACAATTTAAAACACAAAAACGTTGTACAGCTGTACAAAAATATTTTCTTTCTTTATATTCCTATTCTGTAAGGATATATATTTTGAAATTATTATTATTTTTCTATTTTTAAACTTTTTTTGTTAAAAACTAAGACACAAGCACACACACGAGCCTGGGCCTACACGGGGAAAGGATCATCAATATCTCCGTCTCCCACCTCCACATCTTGTCCCACTGGAGGGTCTTCAGGGGCAGCAACACCCAGGGAGCTGTCACCTCCAACGATGACAATGACTTCCTCTGGAATAAATACCCCCTGAAGCACCTGCCTGAGGCTGTTTTACAGTTAACTTTTTAAAAATATAAGTAGAAAGAGCACACTCTAAAATAATGATGAGAAGTATTGTATAGTAAATACATGAACAGGTCTATAGTCGTTTATCATCAAGTACTACGTGCTGTGCAGATCGTAAGTGCTAGACTTGGACGCGCCTGGCAGCGCGCAGTAGGTTTGTTCGCACCAGCGTCACCGCGGACACGAGAGTAATGCTTTGTCCTACGGCGTCACTGTGCCATAGGAAATTTTCAGTTCCATCACGATCTTCTGAGACCAGCGTGCTACGTGCGGCCTGTTGCTGACAGAGCACTCGGGCGTGGCACGTGACTGCACGATGATGTCACTCTCCTTGGAGGAGCACTGCGGTCACGTGTCATGGGAATGCAGACGAGAGGAGTTTACTTTGGCTGAGTGAATTTGAGAAGAGCCTAGAAAAAGAACCAAGCAGAAATGGTTAACAGGAAATCCACACATCCAATCCTCGTCCTTTTAACTGACTTCCTTTTGTTTTTTTTTTTTTTCTAATGAAATTATTTCCTCTAGACTCAAATGTAAATTCTGTCCGTTCATGTCACGAGCTTCCTCCCGGACACACAGGCCTGGTGCCTCAGTGGAGGGGTGGAGGGTGGGGCATTGAACGGACTCTGCTAACTTTTCTTTTGGCAGGTACAAAATTTTTCGGTAGCCTTTTGAGACAAACGGGTTCATGGTTTTCATCAGCAGAAGCCGGAGCTGTTAAGGACAAGCATTGTTCTAAATGATGCCTCCACTGGGAAGTGAGCTATTATATAAGCCTCTGTTTGTTATTTTAAAGTGGCATCTGGGAAAATAGTTTTGATCTAATATTGAAGTCCTCTTGAATTGCCTAACCTGTTCCACATGGAACCAAATGCATAGAATGTGTCTTGGGAAGCTATTTCAAAGACCTAGGAATTGAATTCATGTTTGGTAACCCTTTCATTTTCCAAATAAATTCATGAAACAGATGTGACTAAAACATAGTGAAGAGTTGCCAACGTGAAGTGAACGAGCCATGTTAAAATCACAAATGGCCTTTAGAACTGTCACTTTGGCTTGGTAGCTTTAGATCAACTGCAATTCTGCCATAAGTAAAGGAACTCATAGGCAGTGCCTTTGAAAACAAAGGCTCTAACATAAAATGGGGCAATATTTTATAACAGCTTACACAAATCTGAACAATGCAAAATGACTGAAAATCCCAAGTTTTCTGACATAGAAGTTAAATGATTACAAGGAATATATTTTCTCTGAAAAATTACTATTTTATATTTCTAGTCCATTAGAACTTCTTTAATCAAGTAAGATCTTAAACGTTTTTAGATGAATGAAAAAAATTAAGAGAAGGCACGTAAGAAAAGTTTAAGTTTTTTGGAAATATTTACATTCTGAATAAGTATACCAATAAAGAATAAATATAGTCAGCCAACGAACAAGAGTTAGCATAAGAAATGAGGTTGTGAAATTGAATGACCTTAAAGAAAGCTGATATCCCGTCCAAAGGTGTATTTTGGGGTACAGCTTGGTTTAGGTAAAATATTATTGCCTACCGATTTGACATTTGTTTTTCCCTCTAAATGTATTTTTTCTTTTTTATCTAACACGATTGGTTGCTCTTTTTATTTCAGACATAAAATTATCCTTCATGTCTTTCCTAGAGAGGAGTTTAGACTAGTTGTCTTCCAGAAACACATTCCTGCTCAGTTGTGTGGCAGAAAGAAAATCTTCAAAGCTGGGCACCTGAGAAAGCCAGACAGACCTTTGATCTGTCCCACCAACACGGAGTCATAAACTCAGAAGTGAGTGCATTTGCTATCAGAAGTTGCTACTCTTTCTGAGTAACCCATCACGGCTGAGTTGGGCACAGTTCTCCTCCTCCCCCCATGTTCCCTGGGGACCCCCCCACCGTGCAGCCCCAGGGGGATTCTGCCAGCAGGAACTTGCCCAATCTGACCCTCTCACTGCAAGGCTCAGCTATTTGAGGCGTCTGCCTTTAGCAATGCCCAGGGCCTCTTGCGTGTTACTCAGCTGAAAAGGTATGTGCTCCCTGTTTGGCATTCTGGGATTTCTGATACCAGAATCCAAGGCTTTAATTATAAACATTTGACTTCTCATCATTTTAATTTAAACTACAAAAAAAAATCGTTCCAGAAACAATTGCAACGTGTGGCCTCTATATATAACTGAGTAACTATGTTTATAACTTCTTTACCAGGAAAAAACAGTCACCTGCAATTATTTAAACTTAAGACAACGTGCTTCAGAACTTTAAACAACATACATTTTTTTGTTCAATCTTCAGGTGACAAATGAATGAAAGTTAATGAGAGTTAATCCCACTGGTGAAGTAAGATAGCTCAAATGGACATTTTGCTTGATTTTGCAGGTCTGATATAACATCAACCAGAAATGCAAATGATACAAGGTTAAGTTAACATAAAAACAATAAGAAAGCTGATTCTTAGTAAAGATTTTCTTATAAAGGCCTCTAAAGTTTGAAAAAATAAAATAACTTTCAGGAAAGTACCACGCCTCCATTTTCCGTACATCCAGCTTTATATACTTTCCAGAACTGATAAATCTCACAAAAAAGTATAAGCCTGTTAAGTGATGAATCACACAAGCTGAGCATGTGATAACTTTAGAGAGCTAATATCATGGGGGCTTAAATGATTTGGGTTGACTATGTTGATCAAATTACTAAATATTAATTACCGCATGCATTCATCTCTATTTCTTTGTGCTGTGTAGGCCTTGCACTTTACTGTTCAAAGACTTTGTTGTGAGACTTTATGAGATCTTGCCAAAACACAACCCTGATGTGAAAAGTGATAACCATGTGGGAGGCTCCGATCCTCCACCCCTGGTGTCTAATCTGATTTAACATCAGGGTGGCCGGTTACCCAAGTGCTGTGGCCTGGTACTAATGAAACCCAGGCGATGGGTTTGGTCGGTGCCTGGCAACAGATCAGAGCGCTGGCCCCGGGCAGTTGCTTCCAGTGTGTGTTGTGGAACGCAGGGAGGGCGCTCGAGGGAATGGGAACCCTGACTCTGTGGCTAACATGGTACCAACAACATGGCCAATGCTCGTACCTACTGGTGGCTCAGAACGTCACCTCCAGGGAGTCCTTCGCCTTAGGATGTAGAAGATGACAAAGAACATTGCTGCCACCCTAAAAACAGCAAGAAGAGGGATGAGGTACAAAATCACAACTTTGCTGGAGCCCGTCGGAGGGCTGAGGTCACAAGGCCACCAAGTCAGCCGAATTCCAAAGAGGAAGCAGACGCTCCCCGAGGAGAGCCCTGATGATCTGTGAACTGCTGTGCTTGGGCAACGGCAGGACGGGGTCGGCCACCACAGGAGCAGGTAAGAAGAAATCAGTTAGAATGCTGGATTCCCAGAGGATGAGTGGTGCAAGCATCGCCCTTTTGGAGTAGCTGGGAGCCCAGACATACAGGGACTCCTCACTCTGTCTCACAAGCTGTCACCCACGGGCCTCTCTCAGCTGCTCACAAGGGAGACGGGCAGGTCCACAGGCTGCGGAAAGCCTCCCTCAGTGGTGGGTGCAGAGGGGAGCAGCTGCCCTGGGGGGCCAGGGCAGCAACCCTTCTACTGACTGAAAATTCCTATGTCGAAGCCTAAATCCCCAATGTGATGGCAGTAGGAGGTGGGGCCTTGGGGAGGTAATTAAGTCATGAGGGTGGAGCTCTTGTGAATGGGAGAGGACGAGCTCAGAGCTCCACCCAACCCTCTTTGTGAGGACAAAAGGAAACACTGAATGTGTCAGCACCTTGATCTTGGACTTCCCAGCCTCCAGAGCTGTGAGAAATAAAATGCTGTTTATTTAATTCATTTAATGTTATTAAATAACATTAAATAAACAGTTATTTATTATAAACATCAATAACAATTAAACAATGTTGTTACCATCCAGTCTGTGATAATTTGTTATAGAAGCCCAGACTACGATGGACAATCTGCTCCTGGAGGGGTAAAAGCAAAATCCAATTGAGAATTGGGGTGTGGGGGAGGAATGGAGATCTCTCCTGCCCCCAGGACATGAGCCATGCTTCATGGCTTCTCTGGGAGAGGGAGAGACTGAGTTTCCCTGTCCCTGGTGGAGGGACAGGACACAGTCTTGAACCCCGATCCTACATCTATACAGCGCAGAAGTTGGCTGCTGCGGGGGAGGGACAGACACTCTCCCCACCTGACCCAGACCCGAGGCAGAAAATATTCAGCTTAACAAATTTAGTTTAAATTGACATGGCAGAGAATCATTAGGGCTCACTGTTCCAGAAAGAAAATGATTTATAACTGAATGTTTATTCCTGGATAAATGATCTCTAGCTAGAACTATTCTGAATCAGTTAATTGAATCAGATAGAGGTGCCCATAGAAAAGCACAATTTGCTGTCACTACTATGTGTTAAGGACTTTGAGATTCATTAAGAAAAAAGCACCATAAATGTGCATGAACCAACATATTCATTCATCATCCATTTTAATACCTAAGTTTTTCATAGTACCCCACAGTATCCATATCATTGATATTTAAACTTTTAAAGAAAACGGTTTGCATTCTTCAGAAACTTTTATCACTTCAGACTACTCCCATGGGTCAATAGTCTGAAATTTATTGTGGAAGCAAACGACTCTCCACAGAGGTTCTGGAATGTCTCCCAGGGTGCATTTATCAGTGATCTGGTCTACAATAACTCATTTTGCTTATTTTTAGTTCAAAGAAAATTTCAGACATTTTACATGAGCTTTTATTTATGCGACTTACTTGCCAGTGAACTCATATGGTAGTTACTTTTTGCTTCCTAGAGGATGAGCTGGTTTTAATTTCAGTAAAGTAAATGGAAATATCCAGATGTTCACTGTACGTGAAATGAAGTGAAAAACATAGTTTTGTGCAATATCAGTTTTCCAAAAATGGTTTGTAATTCAATTAAGTTAGGACTCAAGCCAGTGTCTTAAAAGTTTTGCTTTAGATAATGTGGAAAGTATCAATAGTTATAATGGATATTTGTTCTTTTATTACAGTGTTACAGTTTTGAAATTCTTGAAAATTAACATGGTTACATTACTATTAACTAAACTCCAGGCTTTATTCAAATTTCAATGCTTTTTCCCATTAATGTTCTTTTTCTGTTCCAGGACACTACATTGTTCCTAGATATCACATTGCATTTCATTGTCATGTCTTCTTGGTGCCTCTCATCTGTGACAATTTCTCAGTCTTTCCTTGTTTTTTATAATCTTGACAGTTTGAAGAATACTGATCAGGTATTTTGGATAACATCCTTTAATTTGGGTTTATGTGATGTTCTCATAATTGGATTAGGATTGCAATTCTGGAATCCCAGAGGAGAAGAGCCTTTCTCTTATAGCAGATTAGCAGGTATGTGATATGTACATGACATCTCGGGTGATGTTAACCTTCATCTCCTGGTTCAGGTGGTATTTGCCAGGTTTCTCCACTGTGAAGTCTCATTTTTCTCTTTTCATCCTCTATTCTTTGGAAGTGGATCACTAAGGTTACCCCACCCTCAAGGGAGGGCAATTAAAGTCGACCTCCTAAGAGAAGGGAATATCTACATATTTTATTGGAATTATTGTATAAAAAAGATTTGTCTTTTCTCCCTCATTAATTTATTTATTCAATAATTATTTATATAATTATGAACTCCTGTATCTTTATACTTTGGGTTATAATCTAATACTTCATTATTTATTGTGTTGTTCAAGTTGTTCCCGCTTTGGCCACTGGGAGCTCTTTCAGGTTAAATCCTGTGTTCCTTTAACATGCCCCCAATTTGTTTTTTTTTTTTTTTTTTTTTTGAGCACTTTCTTATCTTCTGGCATACAAGATCCTCCAGGCACATCTTGCATATTCCCTGTTCCAGCCCTCGAATGAGCTATTTCTCCATAAAACCCTGGTTCCTTTTTATTGCAGAATGGTATTTAGAAACCAAGGCCTGGACCCTGGGTGTGCTCATTGCTGCTGGGACGTTATTGTCTCTAGACCTTCTCAGTAGACAGTTACAATCTTTTGGGTGTTTAGAATTTTAAGAGGTTTCAGACTGACCTCACATAAGTCTTCTAACACAGTATTAGCCACACGCATACACATTTCTGATTCTTACTTCTTGTCATTTTTCCCCCGTCCTCTCTTCTTCCCTGTTTCTTACAGAAACTGTCTTTGCTCTCTTGAACTCCTCTCTGCCTGTATCCCTTCCTCAATACCTTTCCACCTTTCCTTTTCTTTATCTTTCTCATTCATGAGGGTCTGATCTAATCACCATGAGGAAAATAATTTGCTTAAATGAATTTTTTCTTAGAAGTGAATGATATAAGTCTAATGAAATGGATGGTGCTAAAAGCTTTACGTGCAGTGAATCAATCACTGAGCTGTTGAAAGTACACATACCCGGGCTCCTCATTCCAGGCTGAAGGGGAATCCTGGAGGGTGTGCGGGGCACCCTATAACATCCATGAGTTTATAAACTGAAGTGTTTTGTGTTTTGTGACTATATGCAAACTGATCACCTTAAAGTTACAAAGATTATTAGTATGTGTGTCTCTGTGTGTGGTATACCCATTAATCTATCTCTCCATTATACATGCACACATGTACCTATACATACTTTTCCAGCTTCTGAACAATCAATTTTGGGTGTGGTCTAAATCAATATTTTAGTTCAAATATAAGGTGTGCTGGTTCTTCCATCCCCCTCCCTCACCCACTTTCCCATTCCTCTGTCTGAACCCCAGGAGACTGACCCCTCTGAACTTCATTTTTCAGCCTCTTGTCAGCTCGCTTTGAGGCAGGAGGGTGGAGAGCAAGAGGAGAGAGGCAAGGATCCTTCTTCCCCTTGCCCTCCCTGCCTCAGCAGCACAGTTCAGGCAATAACTGCATCCCTCCAAGGCCGTACTTACTGGGCTCTGGTCACACACTTTCCTCTCCTTGGTCCTTCAAGACTAGGGGCCGTAATGGCTTCCCGATCTTGCTAATAAATCTGGATGTCTCTGCATCTTTAATGCTGCCTAAGTGCAACGTGGCCCATACCTCTGTAAAGAGTCCCCGCAGTGGAATCTATGCAGTGGCCGTCTGAGTGGACTTCTGACTCCTGCTGAGGCTCTGGCTAAGCCACAAGGGTTTAGCCTCTTCTATCAGTGAAGGTCCTTGTAGCTGGTGTGGTCAGAGGAAGGAGACAGAGGACTACTATTTTAATTAAGGAACCCCAGCACTGTGACTAGTGAAAGATTAAGAAGTACATGCTTTCCAGGAGAATGCTTTAATTTTTTCCTCTCGATGTTCAGGGGGCAGGAATAGGATTCATTGTCCAGTTTTATAGTTGCAGTTGACTTCATATCAGACTTATAATTAAATCAACCAAGCATCCAGTCTAGCACGTCTAATGACATTATCGCTGGATAACCCACTGTAGAGTTCTCGGGATTAGGAAATTGGCCCAGGACACTATTTCCAGAGCCTTTTGGGGTTGGAATGTCTCTGGGAAGAAAAAGTAGAGATGCTGTCTTAGGAATCTCGGCAACATTTTATCGATTTTATATGATTGACATCCTGGCTTATGTGTGTTGGCTTTGAATTTTAGCAGGATACGCCCCGGCCATTTCCATGAATGGGTCTATTACATTCTCTTTCTGATTATCCTGCCTGTCCAAGATGGGATGGGGTTGTTTTTATGCGTTTTCCCAACTTTTGCTGGCAAAGTACAAGTCAGTAAACCCAAACAGATGGGAGCAGAATGCACTGTCAGTCACTGTAGGGCCAGATTTCTGTTTGTTTCTTGTTTCGACTGCCTTATAATAAGGCAGCGAATATCTGATCTTTTACTTTGCATTCCTGTTTCTTAGTGATTGTAACTTTTTTTTTTCCTTAGCTTCCCAGGGGATTGTGTTTCCTGGATGATTTCTTCTTGGGCTTCCTCTGTCATCTGTGATTCCCTCCAGACTGTTTTCTCACTGAATTTTCTTTCTTGAAAACTGAGATCAAGAGCTTCTGGGCACTCGTGGAGTTTTGGTAATTTCCAATCACAAATTTGAAGTAAATTGGAGGAAGATCAAATGTGGCCCACGTCTCGACATCACCCCTTTTTATGTGGGTCCTAGTTCGCTCCTAACCATGGATAGAAATAACCTATAGCCTTACGTGAAACACTTGGGCTTAGACACTGCAGCCACAACCAACCTAAAATTATAGTTCTCATGTTTGTAAAACAATTTGAGGTCTTTAAAGCCAACTTTCTATTTCATAACATAAGCCACTCTACTTTTCACTTTGAATGTCTTTCTTAAATTTTTATTAGTTCCAGCAGTTTGTAATTCTAGAAAATTCCAGTAACTTCAAACTCCCATGATTTAAAGTCTAAAGTCTATTTTTTTTCCTAATTGAAGCCAGTTTGGAGATAATTTTGCCAGTGGGAACTCCAGGTTTCCATGGCTTTATGGTATCAGGAGCAAATGCTCTTCGTGCTGATCCTTCTGTTAGTGTGATCATTTCTCTGCATCTGCTTGTCTTGGTTTTAGTTTTTATCAAAGTGATACACGCCTGGAGTTTAAGCCAACAAGCTGGTTGTGAAAAACAACAGGCTGTGTCCTCTTCTCTGTTCATTTCCTCCTCCCTGAGACATCTCTTTTGCTTCTTTTAGTAATGAGTTTACCTCAGCTGCTAAATGGGCGCTTATATGTCGATTGTTCCCTTTCTCAGTTTCATGTTCTTCCCAACATACCTGCTGATTATTCATCTGCATTTCCTCCCCAGACGTCAACTACCGTACAGACTCTCTCACCTCCCCAGATAGTTAAGTTGTAGAATAATGAGCTCAATATTCTGCATTTACATCATTATTACTATGCAAATGTTATTCACAGTTGAGCCATGAAGTAAATTACAATTACTTTTTCATTCCTATACAAAGTTTTGCTTTTCTTCAAAATTAACAATCCTTTTTGCCTTGATTTTTTGGCCTTTTTGTTAATTCACCTCAAATGTTCCACAAGTCATCTACATCTTCCTTCAGGACTTTCAGATGCATCGGGTAGTCTGTCGGTGGCCTGTTTCTGGAGAAATCGCTTTCTGCTACAGCTTTCCGGTTCCCCTAATCCTGGCTGCTGTCCCTGTACCTGGTACACGCTGGTTGTGGGGTCTCTTTTCGCCCTTGCTCTGCTGCTTCTGGTGCTGATTTCTTATTTCCTTTATTCCATATCTTCCCCTTTATTAAAACAATCCACTCCTTTGGGTAGAACTCATCGTCTGTCTGCTTTTTGCAAGTGGCTGTAAGGCCCCAGATTTTTTTTTTTGAGAAAAAAATACATACATTTTCAAATGCCATTATTATGTCCTAACACTTAATTTAGAGCTTACAAAGCCCTAACTTTCACAAATGCCAGCAGGTAGGGTTGGAGAGAGGGAAACCAATGAGTGAGAAGACAGCAACAATTGCCATTTATTCTTATTCATTTTTTCCTAAGTTTTGAGGTTTGAGATGTTCAACATCATCATCGTCCTCTCAGACACACACGTGCACACCCATGCCACGCTGATGGGCTCACACCACCGGCATCAAAGTGAAACTGAACAAACCCAGCATCCACGCATGTCTGTAGAATGCACAGCATGTGCGTGCACACATACACATCTATCCTTTGACACTCAGTATGCTAGTGTCTCCTGTTATGCATCATTTTGCTATGATGTCAGGCAGCATTTTGCTAATGCATCCATATAACGAAGCCAGTGAGAACAAAGACATCATTTTGCGTCCCGTGAAGTGCTCTGCATCTTGCCTGGTGCATTCCACCGAGGTGCCCATAAACATCTGTCGTTGGTGAGGTCACCCAGCACTCTCCCCTTACGTCTCAGAGAAAGCCAGAAGGGGCCAGTCATGCCCAACTGGTGTGTCCACCGCATTTCCCAACAGTCACTCATGAGGAGTCACTCATGAGGAGCATAACCTGATAATCGAAGATGAGCGCAAAAGTGCTTCCTAGGCGGAGGCATGCTGGTTAGGGAAATCTTCTTCCACTCCCTTCCTATGGGGGCGAGTTGATTGATTTCCCCATGCAATTCATCGCAGTGTCTTGTTGGACTCCCTGTCCCCCCCCCACCCCATTTTCTATGAGACTTTCACAAACGAGTCAGTTTGTGACTTAACACTGACAGAGGCCGATTATGTAAAGAATTCCCCCTGGAAAGTTAAATAAGGATGAAAAGTGACCCAGGCAGCTGAGGGAGGGGTCGGGGCGGGAGCTGAGGGGCCCACAGGGGATTGTCAGCGACAGCAGCAGATGCTGAAAGCTGCATTCCAGGCCTTGCTCCAGAGCCAAGAGAGGCACCGCTCAGCCGGAGGGAAAGAATGCGTGTGCGCACACGCAGCCCCAGCAGCAAGCCCAGAGTCCTGCTTCTCTGCTCAGAACTGACTTTTTCTCTTATAGTTCAGTGTCAGAACTGGTTGAAGGACACTTTCAAATAGAAATAGGACTCCGCAAAACAAAGCAAAACCAAGCAAGCCATGACTGTTATTTAGGCAGAACTGTGTATGATAATTGAATAAGGTTCTTTTCATTCTGAGGCTTTCTTCAGCAGAATTTCTAGTTTTGCATTTGAACTGCATCAAAAACGGCCCTATCCTGAGAAAAATAGACATTTTTTTGCAAAAGCAGCTGCAAAAGCACAATTCCCATTTTAATGTAACACTGTCAGTTTTTAGAAAGTTTGTAGCTTTTACGTTCCACATTTTAGTTCAAAGGAAATGGAGCTAAAGGAATGTGCTTCCACTGGATTTCCAGTTCTTGGAAGCAGATATGTCGTGGGCGCCTGGCAAGGTTACTGCGAGCACTGGGGCTGCCCCTCTTGGGGTATTTGAGGTTCCTGTGCTGTCTTTCAAGTTCGCCCTTATCTGCCTCAGTGCAATAGCCTCCTTGTTAAGGTACTCTGATAAAGGTGATGGGCGCTAAGAAGTAACAGTCAGTAGGCAGCACGCCATGCACCATCCTAGGCACTCTTCTTGCATGATCTCACTTGATCCCCACACAAACTTAGGAGGTTGGCAGCGTCATGGTCCCATATCGCAGGTGAGGAAACCTGCCCAAAGTCCCAAAGCTCAGCAACTGCTGAAGCTGGGATCGAACTCGGGACAGCCCCACTGAACTCACCCGCTGACACATGGCTGACTTGCTCCTTACAGCTCCTCAAAAACTGGCACAAACAGCCTAAGTTGTCCCTGGCCTGGGGAAAGAGTGGAAAGGGATTCTCTGTCCCCACACCCAACTCCAGCCATCTCTCCTTTCAGTGTTTATGTCAACCTTGTGATCAGCATTCACACTGTAAACCAGGCTCTCATGCTTTTTTTTTTTTAATGCTCATACATCATTTCTCATTTAGTACAGGGTACATAAATTGGGTGATTTTACAACTCTGAAAGGATGAGATGGCTCAGAAATTTAAGAATCATCATAAAGTTTCATGAAAAAAAAAAACCATTTAGTAAACTATTATAGAATGCCCAAGAGGCTTGCAAGGATTTAGGGCTATTCCTTCACCAGTGACTCCATCCGCTCGGAGAAGTTATTTTTATATCTATATTACTACTACGTACCATCTCTATTTCACACGCTCCAGAAAACATACTTTCTCCAAAAGCCTAGGTGACGAGGTCACAGAAATGGAATACGTTCACAATGTGCAGCCTCATAGACTGCGCGCACACACATACCAGGACTTCGTTCTTGAAGCAAAATAAAGAAAAGGGCTTAAATAGTGTGAAAGCGAGTGGAGTCATAATAAAAGAGCTGATCTCTATTGAGCGCTTTCTCATAACCAGGGGCTCTCCCAAGTGCTTTCCATGAATCGGCTCATTTACTGTGCGCACGGCCTCACCCAGGACAGCCTGCCTTCAGATCCCAGCTTCGTGACCTCGGGCTTTGTGAGCCCCTCCACTGCCCCAGGCCACGGTTGCTTCCATTGTAAAACAGGAACAATAAGCACGCCCTCCTCTTCCTGCGTTTGGGGTCGGTGCTGCGCTCCCACACCTGTGCCCTCGTGCAAGCTGGTGT